>PISX010021821.1:0-32865 GCA_004024625.1 Mellivora capensis
CTCACTAATAGCTTTTTTTATTTCAACTTGGTTAGATTTTAGTTCTTTTATTTCTCCAGAAAGGGCTTTTATATCTCCAGAGAGTGTTTCTCTGATATCTTTATGCCTTTTTCAAGCCCGGCTAGAACCTTGAGAATTGTCATTCTGAACTCTAGATCTGACATATTCCCAATGTCTGTATTGATTAGGTCCCTAGCCTTTGGTACTGTCTCTTGTTCTTTTTTTTGTGGTGAGTTTTTCCGCCTTGTCATTTTTTCCAGATAAGATTATATGAAGGAGCAAATGAAATGCTAAAAGGGTGGCAAAGACCGTAGGAAAATGCCCTTTAAAGAAAAAATTGAATTAACTGCAAGACTAAAGAATCATGGGGAGAAAGGCATGAATTCCGCGCATTGCTTTCTCCTCCTCTGGAGTTCCGCTGCTCTCCTTGTTAAGTGAACTTGGTCTTGGCTGGATTTCTTTTGATCTTCTGGGGGAGGGGCCTGTTGTAGTGATTCTCAAGTGTCTTTGCCCGAGGCAGAGCTGCACTGCCCTTACCAGGCGCCAGGCTGAGTAATCCGCTCGGTTTCGCTTTCGGGAGCTTTTGTTTCCTGAGCGCTTTGTGTAGAGTCCGGAGGACGGGAATGAAAATGGCGGCCTCCTAGTCTCCGGCCCGGAAGAGCTGAGATTCGGGGCTCCACTCCTCAGAGAAAAGCCCCAGCCCACTCACGTCTTCCTCACCTCTGGCCGCGCTCCGAGTGAGCGCCTCTGGTCACTCACCCAGCCTGCGACCGGTTCAAGGTAACCCCGAGCTGAGAGCTCACTCCTAGGCTCTGTCTCTGTAGCCGGCTTCCCGCTCCGATACCTGCTAGCTCTGCGACACTCAGACACCCTCTGTGACCCTGCGGGACCTGGGGCCACGCTGACCCCGCGTGGGCTTCTCCCCGGTTTAGCCTCTGGAGCAATGATGTCCCTCCATGGAGCAGACTTTTAAAAGTCCCGATTTAGTGCTCCGTTGCTCCGCCGCTTGCCGGGAGCCGGCCCCTCCCCCGCGGTCTATCCTCCCGTCGCTTTCGATTCACTTCTCCGCCAGTCCTACCTTTCAGAAAGTGGTCGATTTCCTGTTTCCAGAATTGCTGTTCTTCCTCTCTTCCATCTCCCATTGGATTTGTAGGTGTTCGCAATGTTTTGATAAGCTCTAGCTGATCTCCTGCTACCTGATGTCGTCTCAGCTGCTACTTCTCCGCCATCTTGCCATCCAAAACAAACTGCTTAGGGATTCTTTTGCACAAAATACTTCACTGGCCTGCTAAGATGGCCCAGCTTTCCTGAAATGAATGGTCCTCTAGAGTAAGCTAAATAGTCATCATTACCATTGTCTACTCAAGGTGTTTAGAATTTTTCCAATTGAGTATCATGGCAACTACACTATTTTGTTAATCACTAGAACTATTTTAGGACCACAAGTTTTGTTTTTTTTTAACCTTGGAAAGAAACCATGAACAATATTATGAATATAGTATTATTAGACTGGCTTAGTCACATGAAGAGATCAGTCCCCTTTCTTTTTAGTCATACCGTATTATTCTGATTTCAAACCCCTCATTGCCCTGCTTTGCCTCATGTATCTTAATTTTTTCATCATGTTCCAGAGGTTAAGATTTGTTGAGCCAAATTGATCTTCTGATAGTTCTCAGTGGTTTAACATTGGTCACTCAAAACAGGAATTTTTATGGTTTAAAAAGTTGCAAGAGTTTCTGTGATAAATTTGAACCACAAAATTAGAGTTGATGCTGTGAATTTTGTTTTTTGACATTTTTTAGCTCCACTGCTAAAGTCTTGTTTTTTTTTTTTTCACATCTTTTCTTTTCCATACATCAGTATCCCTGCACCCTCAACATTCATACTAACAATCTAGTTACTATTTCACTATATTTTTCTTGGGGCTCATGTAACAATTTACACACAAACACACGTTTTAACACAAAAATAGTCTCAGACACGTTTTTGTGTATCTTGATTTTTACATTCAAAAATACTTCAAGAAAACCCTTCAGGTTAGCTGAGAAAGCTCTAAATTATGTGCTCTAATGGCACAGTGTGAGGACATACAGGGCTTTGGTCACCCCTTTCTTATTAAGGAGCATTCACATTGTTTCTGGTTTTTCATCATTAGAAACAACACTACCATAAATATCCTCAAACCAGTGTCTTTTATATGGTGCCTTTATTTCTGTGGGAATCACCTCCAAGGAGAAGGATTACTGGTTCTCAAGATATATGGACTTTTAATTTTAATAGATCTTGCCAGATTGCTTGCAAACACTTTGTTTCTCTGCCAACTATACATAAAAGTACTGCTTTAGAGGTTTTACATATTTTAAAATACAAAATTTTAAATTTTTATCCTAATAAATTTCAGACATTGAATACTTTAAAGGGATGAATTATTGCTGATAATTAGTACTTTTTATTAAACTTTCAGTACAAATTTTATGAATCCAAGCACTATAGTTTCTCCTAATTTCCCAACCTCATCTGCACTAGCAATATTGCCATCAAATTAAAAATGACAACAACGAAACCTAAACAGATGGCCTTTCTTACTATTTTCCTAGCACTTAATATCCTTAGAATGCAGTTTACTGCCAAGGTTACTGTAATGGTTTCAAATTTTGCCTTTGCAGCATTCAAGTAAAGAATTAGCTCTCCTTCCTCTCTGTGCTAAAAATAGTTTTACTGTTGATTAGGGATTTTGTTTAAACTGAAAGAATGGAAGTAAGATGAAGCTACATAGTAACATCTCAGTCATAATGGATTCTCAATATAAGGAATTCTAACAGGCAGCAGTCTTTCACTGTTCATGTTCAAAGGCAAACTTTTTTAAGACTGTCTTTCTCAATATCTGGTTATCATTTTTGAAGTGTCAAATACCCATTAAATACTGGCTCATCATGGTTATACATCAGACTCAAAAAGAGTTCAGACTTGTTTCAGTGATATATCTGTAGAAAAAAAGTAGGTCAAGACTATTGTAGTCTCACAAATTATCTTAAAATACTATTTTCTTATTTACACTGAAAAGTATTGTATTTATATAATACTTTGTTTCCATGGACTACACAGTAAGTTTATCATCTCCATCAGTATTCCACATTACTTAAAATTCTCATTAGGAGTCCTTTTAACTGAGGTGCCTGGGTGGCTCAGTCAGTTAAGTGTCTGCCTTCAGCTCAGGTCATGACCCCAGTGTCCTGGGATTGAGTCCCATGTTGGGTCCCTGCTCAGTTAGGAGCCTGCTTCTCCCTCTCCCTCTGCCTGCCACTCCCCCTGCTTGTGCTCTATTTTTCTCTGTTATATAAATAAATGAAATCTTTAAAAAAAAAAGAGTCCTTTTAATGAGAAACACAAAAGCAGTTCATATTGTAATGCCTAGGATGGCCACTGGTTTAAGAATCACATTTAATAAGTTTATTTTGAAAATGCCAGTGGGATATGGGTACGAGATCACCTGAATTAAGCTTCAGTAATGTGGTACAAAATACTAGAACTAAAGGTTAGACTAGGATGATCCCAAGAAGTTAGCTGTTTAGTACCTTTATTTTATGTCAGAAGAAATGGGGCCCATAAACATTCAGGTGCTAAGATGACATGGTTCATTGTTCATGGTACCAAGACTAAAATACACACTATTAACAATTCTGTTCCAGTGTTCTTCACTGCACTATGTAATATGATTAAATTTGAAAGGAGATCAAAGTTAGGTAAAGCTCTAGACTGGAATATAGAACAAGGGTACCTTGGAAGGAGATCAGAAAGGATCAAAGCAGTTGATTCCCTAAGGAACTGTGGGCAAATGATGAAGAAGAAGTACATTTCCTAAGCAACAGCTTTGTCCAGGGCTTTGTCCATACAGCATTTAAAAACAGCATTAAACCTATTGTCAAGATTCCCGCACAAAGTGAAAACAGTGGAATTGAAATAAAAACCTAAAGTAAAAAAACAAAAAACAAAAACCAAAAAAACACAGTAGGGATGATGGCCTTTCAAGGTTACATCCTTTCATCTGCTCTCTACGGCTGTGTTTTAATAGTCAAGAGGATTCTATACAGTGCTTTAGTTTAGCTTTGCTCTCATTAAGGACTCATAAACTTAATTACTTAATACTCCTTAAGAAACACAGCTTGAAATAATTACTTCATTAGAAAAATTTAGCAGTGTTCATTTGAATAGATTCTTGTTCTAGAATTGCTGAAGGTTTCATTTGTCCTTTTATTCTGAATGCAAATCTCTTCACCTTCATGTGTCTTATAGAATTGCATTTCAAATTCCATTTAAGGAGAAATTTAAAAATCCTCCTTTAAATCAATTTGGAGGATACTCCTTATTAGCATAAATCACAGCTTAAGAAGTTCTAGAGATATGGACTACTGGCAAATAACTGTGAGGTATATGGTATATGATAAAGAATAAAGAATAGAAAAATTTGATTTTAAATGTTTTCAACATAGCATTTCAGTTGTAATAGATTGTTTATTTCATAAAATTTGTTGAGTAAAAAGTGATTACTAAGCTACAGATTCTTCAGAGAAGTCTTTAAAGAGAATTTGAAATAAAGCAAATTAGATTTGTAGTTACCAGAATATTTAAAGATGTTTAAGTTTCAAGATTAATTACTACATCTTGTTCCTCTTCTGTTGAAAAATCTTCAGTAATACTCACAACCTGCAGGAGAAAAGTCTGAATTATTTGGCCAGTCAAGTTTATCTTTCAGTATTTTCCCTTAAACAAAACCTCCACACTAGCTAGAGGGTTTTACACAAACTCTTTGATTGCTTCTTGTTGTCTCACTCTGCTCAGGCTCTTCTCAATATGCCCTGTACTGTTCCTAATGTTTTGCTCTATTCCTGTTGTTCTGGATGAAAATCCTGCTACCCCCGTGGTCACTTAGCTTGAGGTAATACCTGCTTTGGTAATACCTGCTTCCTGAGTCTTCCTATCACAATTGCTCTCAATACTCTTCAGAGCTTACAAAATATGCACTGTGTTCTCATCTTTTCTGTACAAGTTTTATCACTCTCAATCATAAACTCCTTGAGGGTGGAGATTATCTTAGTTTTCTTAATTAATAATTATTTAATGCAAGATTGAATTCTTCCTCGGGTCACAGTCCGACCTGGGTTGGTAGGAAGGTTTTGCTTTCCACAGATTCAAGTATCCAGGCTCCAGGAGCACCAAGAAAGAGAAGAGAAAGCATGCAGAGAAGGCACACCTGCTCTTTATGCCTTGGCTAGCTTACTTAACATCAGTGAAGCTGATTAAATGCCCTGCAATATACTTAGTCCCGGAAGAAGAAACTGTGTAACATTATTCAGTCTCTGCTGTACCTATCATCCATTCTAATAAATACTTTTTTTAAGCCCAAATAATTTCATGATAGTAAGAAAAATACTAATGTGAGAAATTTGCTCTAAGAAAAATTAAAATGGAGGCAGTTATGTTGATATAATATGGGGATCATTTGACTAATAGAAGCATTTTGGTTTCCATTATCTAATGATCTCCAGTGGAACTGTAGTTAATTCATATTTGAGTTGTAAGAGAAAGGATTTTAGAGATGCTCTAAAAAAGATGAAATTTAGCATTTTAGTTAAAGACTAAATATAAACATGTTATTCAATAAAGAACTGACACTCTGATAGCAGATCAAAGCCTAAATCCTGGATTAGATGATCAAATTTTAACAGCCAACATTTTAGTAACTGTCTTCCCCAATGTATCTCAAATGCACTCTATTAGCAAATATGACAGTCCAGTTATTTCCATGGTGCTTAGCATTTCATGGTGGCCTACTGCCAACAGTAGAATATGGAGTGGGAAACATGCCAAGAAGTTAACTGATTTTAAAAACTAAAAATATTGCTAGTGGTGAAAATTCAAGTTTTATGTGAGGCTAACTGCCCTGACCTTGTTTAAACTCATCAGATAAGTAGGTGCCAATGTATTTACTTAAGTAATAATTCTTAATATTCTGCTCAAAAAAAATGGGGGTAGGTCAATTTTGCTACAGAGAACATTTTAGTAAATTTTGTGACATAAAACATTTTATTTATTACTGGAGAATATAAAACAATTCAAAAATACATTGCAAATCCATTATACATTGATCTGTATCACAAAATCTAAGGTATGAAAAAATTAACCTTTCAAAATAGGAAGGAAACATGGGGAAACAATAAAGTACAAAGATATGTCTAACCTTGGATTGTATAGGACTTTTCTGTCATTTTATAACCAGTAAGGAAAACATAAAATAGGAAAATATGTTACTCCTGGAAAAAGCTGAGTGACAGAAAAGATTATAATTACACCTAAGAGCATCTGATCCACAGTAAGAATTTAATAAAAATGAATAAATAAATAATACAGTTGAAAGAGGTTTGAACTTAAAGTCAAAAGAACTAGGTTCCAGGCTATGCAATCACCAACTAGCCTTATGATAAAAAATAATAATAGCCACAGTTTGCTGAAAAAACACATGCATTGCAATTATAATCCTATGAGGTAAGTACTACTATTATGCCCATTTTACCAACAAGTAAACTGAGGTACAGAGGAATTAAATAACTTTATAATGACAGAGCCAGGATCTAAATTCAGTCAGTCTGCCTCCTGAGCTCCCAGTTTTATCTACTGCATTATATTTTTCTTCTATATAATCTTGGTACCCCCCTCTTTACTTTCTGAGTCATAGCTTCATTTGTGAAATATTTTTGAATTACATGTCTTCTAGCACCTTCTGTATTTCTAAAAAGTTTATCCCAGAGTGGATTTGGATTTATACATGTAATTAGTACTCTAAACCAGAGCTGGCAAAAAACTTCCTGTAAAAGACTAGATAGTAAGTATTTTAGTTTTACAGGCCACACATACTGTCACAACTCTTCAGTGCTGCCATTGTAAAAGAGCAACAGATAATACATAAACAAACAAACAGTGTTCAGTAAAACTTTATTTACAGAAAGAGGCCGTAGTTTGTTGGCTATGTCTAAGCCATCATATATAAAACAGGAATCATTAAGGACAGGCTTAGCAAGAACAAATTTAGAAATATTTAGAATCATTGTGCTAAGAGAGATCTTGACACATGAGATGTTCAAGTCTTCTGCCTTTAGAACTACATCATTTAGGATATTTGACACTCTACCTGGTTATACAGATTCCAACACCAAATGTATCTGTCCTTTTTTTATAAATAAGAGATAAGCATACATAGTATATTTTAAAAAGGTATTTCCAAATGTTAGATTGCTGAGCTAGGTCACACAAGCCTATCAGATGTGTGTTACAGCCAAAATAATACCCATATGCAATGAACCACTCACACATGTGTACACACACACAGAAGGAAAACACACATATATTTTTGGTATAATTGTTGCTAAAGAGAATTTAATAAACTATTATTTTTTATTAAAAATACATTCCACAATAAACAATAAGCAGAAAACATATCTGTAACAATAACACAAGTTGTTTCCTCCCTGGTTTACCTATTAAAGGAGTGGAGAGGAAAACGAGGTCTAAGGTTTCAAACTGTGTTCCTTCTGTATTGTAATAATTCAAAACAACTTTGATATTTTGTTCAGCAAATAAACTATTATTCTGCTCTGTGCCTGGCACTGGGCTAGAATTTCTGGGAGATGAGAATAACCTTTGCCTGTGTCCTTTTGAAATATATACTTAATTTTGGGGAGATGACATTCCCAAAGAAAAGACCCATTTGTTGAATAATAATGCTGGCATTAAATAATGAGTGAAAAAAATTCAAAATAATAATATAAGAAATAGCATGTAAGGCTACATAATTATTTACAAGAGGATAGTTAAGGAACTTTTTATAACAAGAGAAATGAGAGAATGCTTTGGATTAGTGACCCAGTGAAGTTTTGGAGTTTATTGGTTATAAGGTTCTTATACTAAAGACAAAATAGTGTAATATTATTTGAAGGTAGACTATGGATAACTAAAGATGTGTAACATATACCTGAAAGATTCACTAATACAAAGAAAGAAATACATCCAATAAACCAATGAAGGGCATAATATGGAAATTAACTCAATCAATTAATCCAAAAGAAGACAGGAAAAAAAGGGGGGAATAGAAACAGTTGAAACAAATAGAAAACAAGATGATAAATGCAAATAAAAATGTAAACCCAAACATATCAATAATTACATGAAATGTAAATGGTCTAAACAAGGTCTACAATGTAAAGGTCTACAAGGAAAAAAGTATTATCGGGATAAACACAGTTATTTCACAAGGATAAAACAGTTAATTCACCAAAAGTATATAACAGTCAAAAATTTATACACCTAGTAATTGGCCTTCAAAATGCACGAAGGAAAAAACTGAACTGAAAGGAGGAACAGAAAATCCACAATTATAGTTAATTTCAACATTATTCTCACAATAGCTAAAACAAGTAGCTGGAAAGGTCAGTAAAGATACACAAGACAAACAATACCAAATAATTTGATCTGAGATTCACAGACCACTCCACACAAAACCAGCAAAATATACATTTCTTTTAAGTTACATGAAAAGCATTTATGGGCAGATAATCTGGAACATAAAATACATTTTAATAAATTTAACAAGATTAACATAAAGAATGTTCTAGCCACAATGAAATTAAACTAGAAATCAGTAGCAGAAATAGAGTTGACCGTTGAACAAGAGTGTTTAGGGAAGTGGACGCTCCCACTCCCCATAGTGGAAGATTCACATAGAACTTTTGATTTGCTCAAAAATGTGACTACCAATAGCCTTCTGTTTACTGGAAACCTTACTGATTGTAGTTAATTAATACATATATTTTGTGTATTTTATGTACTATATATTCTTAAACTAAGTTAGATGGACAAATGTTGTCATAAGGAAGAGAAAATACATCTACAGGACTGCACTGTAAAAACAAAACAAAACTATAAATGAACCTGCACAGTTTAAATTTGTGTTGTTCAACTGTATACCTGAAAAAAATCCCAAAATATATGGAAACTAAATTACACATCTCTAAATAACCCATGTATCAAACAAAATCAAAAATATAAAGTATTTCCAAAATCAAAAATATAAAGTATTTCCAACTATATAAAATGTGTAAGCAACAAATCAAAATTTGTGAATGCAACTAAGGCAGTACTTGGAATTTCAAAGCACTAACCAGCCATACTAGAAAAGAAGGATCTCATATAAATGACTTTAAGAAACTAGAAAAATATGAGCAAATGAAACTGAAAGAAAATAGAAGGATAATAAAGTTCTGAGTGGAAATCAATGGAACAGAAAACAGAAAAAGAGAAATTGATGAAACTAAAAGCTAGTTCTTTGAGAACATTTATAAACTCCTAGCCAGACAGATCATGAAAAAAACATAAGATGCAAATGAACATTACCTAAACTGAGAGCAGTGACATCATCACAAATTCTGTACATATTAAAAATGTAACAAAGTAATATTATGAACAACTCAACACCTATAAATTTGACAGTTTGATAAAATGTCTCCATTCCTTAAAAGAAATTACCAAAGTTCACTTAAGTATAAATATTTTGAATAGCCATATATCTATTAGAGAAATTAATTTTTCTTTTGTAAAAAATCTTATCACAATGTAAGTTGGTGTAGCCACTTTGGAAAACAGTGTGAAGGTTCCTTAAGAAATTAAAAATAGAGTTTCCCTATGACCCTGCAATTGCACTACTGGGTATTTACCTCAAAGATACAGATGTAGTGAAAAGAAGGGTCATCTGTACCCCAGTGTTCATAGCAGCAATGGCCACAGTCACCAAACTGTGGAAAGAACCAAAATGCCCTTTCAATGGATGAATGGATAAGGAAGATGTGGTCCATATATACTATGGAGGATTATGCCTCCATCAGAAAGAATGAATACCAAACTTTTGTATCAACATGGACGGGACTGGAAGAGATTATGCTGAGTGAAATAAGTCAAGCAGAGAGAGTCAATTATCATGTGGTTTCACTTACTTGTGGAGCATAAAGAATAACATGGAGGACATGGGGAGATGGAGAGGAGAAGTAAGTTGGGGGAAATTGGAGGGGGAGATGAACCACGAGAGACTGTGGACTCTGAGAAACAAACTAAGGGTTTTGGAGGGGAGGGTAGTAGGGGGTTGGGTGAGCCTGGTGGTGGGTATTATGGACAGCACGTATTGCATGGAACACTGGATGTGGTACATAAACAATTGATTCTGAAACACTGAAAAGAAATTTAAAAAAAATTTTTTTAAATCTTATCACAAAGAAAATTCCAGGCTTCACTGGGAAATTCTATCAAACATTGAAGGAAAAAATATAATACCTTTTATACAAACTTCTAGACTATAATACCATTTCATATAAACTTCTAGAAAACATATGAACACTTCTCATTTTATGAAGCCACCATTATCATGATACCAAAATCAGAAAAAGAATACAGATCAATATCCCTTATGAACATAGTCATAAAAATCCCTAATAAAATTTTAACAAATCAAGTCTGACAATATGTAAAAATGATAAAATATTATGACCAAGTAGAGTTAATCTTAGAAATGCATGATTGGTTTGGTATTAGGAATATTGGGAAGTTACCATATCAACAGACCAAATAAAGATGAAACTCATACAAAGATTACTTTCACATAAAGTATTCAATAAAATCATTTCCAAACAAATTCTATTCCTGAAACTCTCATCAAAATAGAAAGGATTTTCAACTTGTTTAAGGCATCCACAAGTAACCTACAGCTAACGATTGCTGATGTTGAGACACTTCCATTACAACAGATTTATCAATTTTTCTTTGCAGTATTTATTTATCTTTTGATAATCAGCTTTACTGAGGTGAAACTTAAAACACACTCATTTTAAGCACACAATTCAAAGTACTTTTAAAAAATAGTCATGTAGCCATAATTACAATTATGACATAGATGTCCCCTCTGCCTCTATGCAGTAAATCCCTTTTCTTCACACGCAACCCCAGCCTAGGCCCTGGAAATCAGTTACCTTCTGTCACATAGATATGCCTTTATAGAACATCATGTAAATGGAATCCTATGTATACTTTTGTGTGCATCAGTAGGTGGTACTTTTTAATGCTGAGATGTATTCCATTTTATGGAATGAACTACATATGTTTATCTATTCACCAGTTGGGTTGTTTCCAGTTTGGGACTATGATGAATAAAGCTGTATTATTCATGCATGCCTTTGTATGGAGATATCTTTCATTTCTTTAGGGGAAATGCCTACAAAGAATAGTGCTGAGTCACACAGCAAAGTATGCTTTTAACTTAATTTGAAAAAGAAAAAACAAAACAAAACCCAAACTTCCAAAATGGCTGTTGTAGTTTTCATTCCTATGGTAATGAGTCTCATGACATTCACTCCAGCATGTTTTCCTTTCTTTACTTCTACTCACATATAAACATGCTTCCATTCTCCATCTTAAAAAAGTCTTTTGACCCCACCCCTCCTCTAGCTACCACTCATATTCTCTTCCCCTGTTCAGCAATGCTCCTAGAAGGATCGGTCTCCAGTCTTTCCTCTCAGCATCAATTAACCCTGCTCCAAACAAACCACTACTCCATCAAAACTGTTCTCATCAAAGCCACCAAATCCAGAGATAAATTCTTGTCATCTTTAAAACTATGTTTTCACAGTTTAAAATTATTCATCTCTCCATGAGGACTGTGGACTCTGTGAGTAGTGGTGCTGTTATTTTTCCTATCCTGAATATTAAAAATATTACACGTGCAACCCTCAAAACATGTCTGTTTAATGAACAACCAAAGAAATTTCTTTAACATCTTGAATTGGAAAATCAAACTAGAACATGCCATAATTTAATAATCATAGATTTAGTTAGAATTCTCTTAAAGTTAGATTAATTTCTGAGATTTACTTTACCTTCACAGATTCCTTAGATGCTTATACATTATGAGGAGGCATAACTACAGAGATGAGATTCTGAAAACAGGTATTCAAAGATTTATATATGAGTGCTTACATTTTCCCTTTTGTTTATACTGTTTTCACATTTGTTTACACTGTTATCATAAAATATAGTTTCTCATAATGAATCCTGTAAAATGTATGAGGTGCCCGTTCACAAAATAGAAATAAAGTCTGTCCTAAGGACTTACACTTTAAATAATTAAAAACAAAACTGAAAGTCAAGGCAGGGTTGTGTTTATTTCTATTCTAAATAGTATTCTTAGAATAATGGGTACAAAAATAATTTACAATGCTAGCTACATAAACGACCATACTTTACATTTTATTTCACCAAATTGCTAGGTCATTGTTCATAAGACATTTATTTAACAAATGAACACAAACGCCTTCTGGCTTCAGCTGAATTCACTTCTCCAAAATGTAACTGTTATTATCTAGATCTTACTTCAGTTTCCAATCAAAATCACCAATGAATATTATAAAACTAAGTTCCTTCTCCATCTATATTTCCAATTACTATGTAAGATCTTTTAAAAAGGAAATAAAGCTGCAATTTCTTAGTATCAATAATAGTAACTCAGGAACAGAATGGTAAGAACTGAAACCATAAACATGTATTATCGCTTTCCAAAATTAAGTTTGAAAGTAGACAAAAGCTTGGTATTTTGAGTAACCTAGGACTCTCTTACTTAATTCCTATCAACCAGAGCTAAAGGGAGCAATATGTCAAATTAACTTGCTCAATTCTCTTTTCTCAACTTTTTCAATGCCCTTTACGAACACCATTACTGAGCAGCTACTGTTAGCATTAACAGCATAAAACCCAATTTTGGAAGGTTGATATTACAATAGCCTAAATATCACACAGCTGAAAACTGTATGGTGCCAGTTGTTTCATGATACTGAAAGGAAAAATGAGTTTGTGGATGAGCTTTTTTTGGTTTTAGGAAAAAAGGCTTCAAAATGGTTTTATTGGTTGATTTATATTTAAATATAAGTAATGCATACAAAATAACTACCACCCATAAGTTAAAAAAATTTGTTAAAATTGCTAACTGAAAAATATTTTTGTGTATTATTTTTCATGTATTTAATGTGACAGTTAAAAGAAAACAGACTTTAGCAAATTGTATTAATTCACTGGAGCAAAGCCTTCTATTTAAATAAAACATTGTGTTATTCATTTAAAATAATTTAGAAGTTATTCTCCTTAATGTTTTTAAGTTCAGTACAAATAAAATTTGTACTAAGTGTAACAGTAACTAAGAAAAATGCATAACAAATGAAAAGTCAAATGCTTATCAGTATGAAATAACCAATCTATCTTCTAAATGAACCATGTAGAGCCTACATTTCACATGAAAAATTGTAAGTTGATATAGGTATCAAAAACAATTCCTAGAAAAACAATTATGTCTGAGAACAACAGTTTTCTTAGCATTTGCTGTGATAAATATCATTTATTTCCTCCACATGTAAAATTAGTAATTGTGGCTTTGTCTATTTTCCTTTATATGTGCAGAAAAAACATGAAGAAAATAAATGTCTTCCTTGTTCGTATGGACTCTCTCTCTGGCTAGTCAAACAATTATTTATAATGTTGATGCTCCTTTCAAAACTCATTTGGAAAAAAATATTTTAATCTTCTGGTAAAGAAAGAGATGTCAGTTGGGACTAGCTCTTAAACATAAAGAACTACAAGTAAATTAGATCTGATTCTAAAACAGCCTCACAAAACAACGAACTTAACAAAAATGAATTTACTTCATGTCACAAATTGAGCTAATTCCTAATCGAATATATATTATTATATTGAAAAAGTCCTGGTATTGATTCATAATATGTGTATTCACAAAGCATACATTGTTTTAGACAGAGAAGACAATCAAGTCCCCCTCTTTTCTTTACAAATAAATAAAACATGACATTAAACCGTGCGCTCCACCATCTATGTGCTCTGCTCTCTAACGTTACGCATGTCTCTCAGCACTACTGTTCGGTAGTTTTGTTCCAAAATCTCCATGTATTCAAAGTAATCACTCACTCGAAAACCATGCAGTGCTTCTTCCTGTCAAAAAATACAAAGAGAAATTAATTCGCTTGTGTAAAGAAACACAATTCTAAGTTGATGAATTTTAAGTAGTTGACTTTTTTTTTCAGCTATAGATGGGGGCTTTATGTTGCTAGTAAATGTGTAATTGCTTTTTATGTAGTAGGCTATGGATGTATGTGATAGCAAGAAATCATGTACTTATGAAACAAGGTTGTCTGTAAAACGAAATACATTTTACAGCTAACAAAAAATAAGACAAATTCTTACTTAATGAAATCTTCCTACTATTTTGGATAAAGTTTCAATTATAGAATGATTGTTCACATTTTTAATGAATAAAGACCTTAAAGCTTATCAAAGGATACTATAATGTTACAAGAAATATCTGTTCTACAGCTCTGAAGGTTCATAAAACCTTCAATAGTCTATAACTCATAATGTTGGTACTGTGCATGTCTATGCTAATTCTGAATTTAATGGTTAGTGTGGCAAATGAGGCACTCAAGAATAAATTAAAACAATAGGAATATTCACTTAAAATCTTGGAGACTTTAAGGGAATTGTACAGCTTTTTCTTTTAATATTTCTAAATATGAGCTATGAAGTACCTACCCTCCAAAAATTCTAAAGAAAAATCATATCTAATCCAATGTAGTAATATGGTCAGAGTTTTGGAGGTTATTTTAAAAAATTGGACAATTCATGCCTTTCTAGATATTACAGTTTAGAGATAAAAGTACTAACAAAAACCAAAAGCAATTCAAAAAGAACAAAAGATAATATATTATCCTACCAGATATTGTGTTTGAGGTGATCAGTTTATAGATGAGATACACGAATATATAATGACTGGGAAAACACTACACGCAATTCTCAGTAAGGATGAATGTAAAAGCCTTCCTCAAAAATTACTGCTCACTTATTTAAGTAATAGTTCTCAGCTTGCAAATGACTTGGGAGAACTTACACTTATTTTGTCATGTATCACCTGAAATATGGATAACCTGGAGGAATAGTTGGTACATCAAAAAAAAAATTATTACTGATCTACAAGTCTGATGTTATAGCTGAAAAAACTAAATGATGTTAAGTTGTATGTGTAACATTATAACACTGGCTAGAGCTAACTCCTCCCAACATAAAAATTTGAACTTTGGGCTCCTGGGTGGCTCAGTGGGTTGAGCCGCTGCCTTCGGCTCAGATCATGATCTCAGGGTCCTGGGATCAATTCCCAACTCGGGCTCTCTGCTCAGCAGGGAGCCTGCTTCCCTCTCTCTCTCTCTCTGCCTGCCTCTCTGCCTACTTGGGATCTGTCTCTGTCAAATAGATAAATAAAATCTTTAAAAAAAAATTTGAACTTTACCCTTAATTTTAAAAATAATTGTTATCTATTCTTTTATTTCTTCATTAACTCATTCATTCTTGATTATAAACTGAAGACACAAAGGTTAAATTGGCAGGTCCCTGTCCTAAAACATTAACAGCTGAGGCATATATTGTGTCTCCAGCTTTATGTATAAGCAACTTAATCAAAGGGAAGATGTTCATCTTATGAATAGCAGAAATACTGGGTCTTTGTGAATTTCTCTCTTATCAAAAAATATTTCACTTTGCTTTTGGGGAAAAACAGGATTGAAGTAAGACAATTCTTACTGTTCAAAAATTCACTTTAAACAGTTACTGTTGTAGGTCATGGAACTATTTATGAATTTACCATTCTTATCATTCAAATTATGTATGATTTGGCACTGATCAACTCATTAAAACTTTAATGAGGAGTTTATATGTCAGTGGAGAGAAATTATAGTAATGTGTTATTCTAACCAGATAAAAACCCAATGTCAAAAAAATTGCTTTAGTGCATACACATGATTTTTAAAAGAATGCTTATTGTTCATTAACAAGAGATGACACCATTTGAATAATGATCTAATAATTCTTTTCTGGGCAAAAATATGCAAAATCTATTGAACATCTTTTAATTACTGTTACACTTATGGAGAACCATTGTTATCACTTGTTTTACATATATTTTTTCCTTAAAATATTTTTTGAATTATGGCTTTAATTTTTGGACATTAATTTCAAAATAAAGAGAAAATACCCTGATAACTATTCTGAAGAGACATCCATAATGCAAACTGGTGCAGCCACTCTGGAAACAGTATGGCGTTTCCTCAAAAAGGTAAAAATAGAACTACCTTACAATCCAGCAACTGCACTACTAGGTACTTCCCCAAAGGACACAAAAATACTGATTTGAATGGACACATGCATCCCAATGTTTACAGTAGCATTATCAACAATAGCCAAATACTGGAAAAAGCCCAAAGGTATTCATCAACTGATGAATGGATAAAGAAGATATGGTACGTAAACACACACACACACACACACACACACACACACACACACTGGAATATTACTCAGCCATCAAAAAGAATAAAATCTTGCCATTTACAGTGATGTGGATAGAGCTAGAGAGTATTATGCCAAGCAAAATAAGTCAAAGAGAGATACCATATGATTTCATTCATATGTGGAATTTAAGAAGTAAAACAGATGAACATAGGGGAAAAAAAGGGAGGCAAACCATAAAGTAGATGCTTAACTATAGAGAACAAACTTAGTGTTGCTGGAGGGAAGGAGGTTGGAGGAAGGATTAAATGGGTGATGGGGATTATGGAGGGGCCTTTTGTTAAGCACTGGGTATTGTATCTTAGTAATGAATCACTGAATTCTACTCCTGAAACTAATATTATACAATATGTTATCTAACTGGAATTTAAATAAAAACTTAAAACAAATAAAAATGGCCAAATAAGTCTATAAAGGTCATTATTTCATAAGAGAAAAACGTTCATTTTTAAAAGAATGTTTTTAAATGAAGCAGTTCATTATTTAAATTTTGCAATTTATAACTGAATAAAATCTTCAGAATCTCTAATTCTACTTTTTATCTTCAGAGTGGTGTATTTTTCATTTTATCCTAAATGTTCTCTAATGACTTTAGTGGATAACTTTACTTTGTAATTATAACCATTTAGACTGCCAGATTATCATTCAACTTATAGCAGACAATTTCTTCAGAATACTGCTTTATCATTTTGTTTATAGATCTCAGTGTATTGGACTCTGTATAAAAATATGAATTCACTTATTTTTTTTTCTCCAGTAATCTCTACCCCCAGTGTGGGGCTTGATTTTATGACCCCAACATTAAGAGTTGCATGCTGTCCTGAGCTAGCCAGGTACACCTGAATTCCCTGATTATTTAAGTAGGCGACATATGTAATTATATAAAGCAATACTATCCCTTTTTATATAAACAATGGACTATTTTTTTAATATGTTACTTCTGAAGTGGTTTATATCTTGGTTAGAAGTTCATTTTGAGCATACTGCACTTTCTTTTTTGTATCTTAATAGCTTTTCAACCAGTGATTGGCTCTCTTCATTAATTCTATGTTTCAAATGTTGAATCATCAAAAAGCATTAAAAAATTACTATTCTTGGGTGTCTGGGTGGCTCAGTTGGTTAAGCATATGCCTTTGGCTCAGATCATGATCCCAGGGTCCTGGGTTTGAGTCCTGCATCAGGCTCCCTGATCAGTGGGGAGTCTGCTTCTTCCTTTCCTTCTGCCTCTCCCTCTGCTTGTGCTCTCATTCACTTGCTTGCTCTCTCAAATAAATAAAATCTTTTAAAAAATGGTAAGCCTGGTGGGTATTATGGAGTGCACGTATTGCATGGAACACTGGGTGTGGTGCATAAACAATGAATTTTGGAACACCAAAAAAAATAAAATAAAATTCAAAAAAATAACAAAAATTACTATTCTAAACCACAATATTTCTAAACTACAATATTTCATGCATTCAATATTACATGATGTGGCATATACACAGCTTGCCTCTCTCCTTTGTATACAGAACCCAGTTTCAAATATGTATCCATTGATTTTTCTTTTACTATTGAGAACATTTAACTAGAAGGTCCACTGAATTTAGGGTTTTTAAAAAGGTAACCAGACTAGTTAGAGAGAGTCAACCTGATATACTAGAAGGAGTACAAGATTTGGATTCATACCAAAAAGGGTCCAAACTCCCCTGTATTAGTTACCAGATATATGAACCTGAGGAAGTTTAATGACACTCTAAGCCTCAATTTCTCATGTGCAAATGCAGACAATAATGGCATAAAGTTGTACTGTCTAGACTCCTTTTCATGGACTATAAAACCTTATATTATCTGGCCCTGACTCTCTTACTGTTCTATCTCACCTTGTTCTGCCACAGTGGTCATCTCAACACTTTCTAAGTGGGCCAACCTCATTCTTACCTCTAAGATTCTGCATTTGCCTTTCTTTCTATTTAGAAGAATTTTGCCCAGAAGTCCTTGCATTGCTTTTTCCTTTGCTTCATTCAGATCTCTGCTTACTCTCTCAGAGTAGCCTTTGCTGAACTCTATACAGCATCTCTGACTTAGTATGACTCTCTTAAGATGTTTGATTTCCTTATGATAAGATCTATCAATACCTGAAGCATTATGTATTTTTTTTAAAGATTTTATTTATTTATTTGGCAGGCAGAGAGAGAGAGGGGAGGAAGCAGGCTTCCCACTGAGCAGAGAGCCTGATGCGGGACTCAATCCCAGAACCCTGATATCATGACCTGAGGCTTAACCCACTGAGCCAAACATGTTAGAGCCACTGAGCCTCTTAAAAAAAAAAAAAAAAAAAAAGTCTTTTAGAGCTACTGCAAGTCTTGTAAATCTGGAATATGAATCAAAGATAATGCCTTTTGGGGTGACAAATATATACAAAGTACAAAAAGACTGGGTGTGCTAACAATTACATGCCTTAGTTTTATGACTTCAGGATCAAGTATAACATTTTTACTATATTATTTCCCAAATTTAATTATTAATGCATTTGAAAGATGACTTCAAGAAAAGACGGAATAGTTCTTTATAAAGTCTGAAGAAAAGTCACTTTGAATGGGTTAAGAACAATGGGTTAGGAACAATGAGTTGACACTTATTAATAATCACCTAGAAACATAAAAGTTTACGACAAAAAGTGTAGAACTTAATATACCAAGGTAACTTAAAAAGGATTTACATGGATATCAAATCTCACATAAGAAGCATCAAATTATATAGTAAGAGTCACATGAAAGAAGGAGTTTTGTGAAATTGGCTCTGCTCTTTACTTTGCTAGAGAGGATTTTTTGTGTAGGACCTTCTTTCTCGGTCAAAGTGGTAGAAAAACAACCAATCTGTAAGTAATGTTTTTTCTAGTATGTTTCTCCTGGGGTGCTTGGTATAATCAGAAATCCTAGAGCTCAACAGCCCCAAAACTATTAAATACCTGGTTTTGGCATTCTGGATTCAAGTTTCAAAGGTAACATTTTTACATAGTCAAAGGTTTCAAGCTATTTGAGATTTTATACTAAAACCTGGAAACTCAGGCCTGTCACGAAAATTGTTTGAGTAGGTCTGGGGAAGAGTCCAGATAAGTCAGTTTTAATAAGCACACTAAGGATCCTCAGGATTAGGGAAGTTTATAGAGTGTGCGTAGCTCTGGACAGAGTGTGAGGTTCGTAAGTATTTAGGAAAGAATATGTGATTCTTAAATGATTTTAACTCATATAACCTCACACTGATCAGAATGGCTAGAATTAACAACTCAGGAAAGAACAGATGTTGGCAAGGATGCGAAGAGGGAACCCTCTCACACCATTGGTGGGAATGCAAACTTGCACAGCTACTCTGGAAAATTTTATGAGGCTTCCTCAAAGAGGTAAAAATAGAACTATCCCATGAACCAGCAATTATACTACTAGGTATTTATACAAAGAACACAAACATAATGATTCGAAAGGGCACATGCACCCCAATGTTTATAACAGCAATGTCCACAACAGCCAAAATATAGATGTTGGCCAAAATAGATGGCCATCAACAGATGAACGGATAAAAAAGATGTAGTATACACACACACACACACACACACACACACACGTACAATGTAATAATACTCAGCCATCAAAAAAAACCACAACGAAATCTTGCCATTTCCAATGACATGGATGGAACTAGAGGGTATTATGCTAATCGAAGTAAGTCAGGCAGAGAAAGACTTCATTCATATGTAGAATTTCATTCATATGTAGAAACAAAACATTTAATTTCATTCATATGTAGAAACATTTAAGAAACAAAACAGATGAATTTAGGGGAAAGGATGAAAAAATAAAATGAAAACAGAGAGGGAGGCAAACCATAAGAGACTCTTAACTATAGGAAACAAACTGAGGGATGGGGTAATTGGGTGATGGTTAATAAGGAGGGCGCTTGATATAATGAGTATTGGGTGTTATATGCAACTGATGAATCACTAAATTTAGCCCTGAAAGTAATAATCCAGTATATGTTAACTAAATTGAATTTAAATACAAAATTTAAAAATAATAAATAATGAATTAATTAACTTTAACTTAGCTGAGGGATACGTGGGCATTATGTGATGACTAGGGAGATGATCTAATCCTGGCGGGGTAAATGAGGGAATAGGCCTTGATCAGATACAATGTAAGAGAACGATCCTGACCTAGATCTGAAGTGTATGTCAGGTATTACTATGATTTCCTAAAATATCTACAGGGCTAGAGAAGAAAAAAATGGAAGCAAAGTATATGTCTAGTTATGAACTCAGAAAAAAGGCCTACATCCTTTGCTGTGTTTGTATACAATCTCTTTCTTCAGTTAATAACAAGAGAAGGATGGGACAGGGATGTAGATATTCAAATAACTGCTATTTTTTTTAAAGCACTTGCTATGTGCCAGACAGTGTTCTCGAAGTATTTTACAAAAAGGTATCATTTAATTCCTCAACAATTCCATGTAATAGGTATTATTCCACACCTAATTATACAGATGAGAAAACTGAGGCACAGAGAGGTTAAGCAAGGTGTCCAAGCTTAGAGTGACAGAGCCAGAATTTGAATGCAGACAAACCCAGTGATACACGAACAGTGAAAAACACTTATTTGCAAACCACAGTTAACAAAAAACTGAACGTGTTTTATCTATTCCCTCAGATGATGAATTATTTTTTGTACCATGTATACTTTTGTCTTTTAAAAGCTTAGCAATTCATGTGATGTTTCTCAGACTGATCTCCATTCCTTACCCTGTCAACATGTTCTGGTAACAGCTGCAGGAACAGCAACAACAAAATTCCTCTTGACAATTTACTGATTGGATTGAAATTAATTTGATTTTTTCATAATTATAAATTGATTTTGCCATAACACGCAGGATTTAGTTGAAGCATTTTAATTAAGTATCTTGAGCATTCACAGCCTGATTTTCACTGGAAGGCAATCTTTTCCTAGCCTGGCATTTCAGTGACTGTTTTTCCCAAGTTGAAATCAATTGAATTCACAAACTAAAACCAAGATCACTGCCAACCTATTATCATGCTAGAGAGAAATGCAATATAGCCAGTTGGCTAAAACAGTGGGTGTTTCAAAGTACTATTAAACTCTTTCTAAACTGTCTTGATTGCATGAGTGAGTGTGAGTGAGTGAGTGAGAGTGGGAAAGAGAGAGGGAGAGAGGGAGGGAGGGAGGGAAGGAGAGAGAGAGAGAGAGACAGAGAGACAGAGACACTCCACTTAAAAAAGGAGGGGGGGGCACCTGGCTGGCTCAGTGGGTTGAGGCCTCTGCCTTCCGCTCAGGTCATGATCCAAGGGTCCTGGGATTGAGCCCCACATTGGGCTCCCTGCTCAGTGGAGAGCCTGCTTCTCCCTATCCCTCTGCCTGCCTCTCTGCCTACTTGTGATCTCTCTCTCTGTCAAATAAATAAAATAAAATAAAAAGGAAAACTAACAAACTTTAGATTTTTAAGTTCACTGGTATATTTAATAGTACTGTGCTTATTTTTCTAGAGCATGTTTTTCTTTCTGGTAAGTGTAATGCTCACAGATTTTCTGAACCATCATCTGTTACCAATAAAAAAATCCAGGACCCTAAATCCAAGGACTAAGTAAGCCCTTCAACAAACCTTCAAAAGTTGTCTTAGCTCAGGACTGATCAATCACCACGTGTGGGAGTAATGCACTCATTACACATAATATATAATGCTGCTCTATTATCAAACCCACTTATTTATTGTGTCTACAAAGAAAATGTGAAAAACTCAGAAAACACCTTGCTGATATCATCTTATACCCATGCTATTCATTTAATCATTTAGTGATTTAATCAAAAAAGGAAAAATAAAGTGTTTGGGGTTTTGGGAGGGATTTTGTTTTTCAAGTAAACTTGGCCTGACTACTTATGTTCACCACCTGGTCTAAGAAATTCCAATCATCTTTTTAATACACTGATCATGAAGAATTGCTCAGTGGGCTATCAGAAACATAGGCAATGAGTCTAGACTCCTAATTGCCTAATTTAAAATCTTGAGCCTAAACCCAAATGAATACAAATGGGTTAATATTGTTTCTATACTTTATGCTTCAGACAGATTATTATTCCTAAAGCAATGCTTCTATCATGTCACTCTCTTAAACCAGGAAAATTTTAACTGCATATTTTCAATCTTCTGGAACCATCTCATTACCTGAAGTTTCTCAGGATAACTGAAAATAGTTGAAAATATGCTTGTGGTTTTCAATGTTTTGGAAACTTTCAATTGGGCCTGATTATTTGAATATATTTATAACAGTTAGATGCTTGTTTTATCTATTTTTATATAATGATTCAATATCCCCCTTTTAAAAAGTTTTATTATGAAAGAAGTATGGACCCATTCTTCATAAATAAAAACTACAACAACAACAACAAATATACTAAAAAGTAAAAGTCTTCTATTCTACCCCACCTCTACAGAAGCAATCATATTTAAATATGTATAGTCAGTGGGGCGCCTGGGTGGCTCAGTGGGTTAAAGCCGCTGCCTTCGGCTCGGGTCATGATCCCAGGGTCCTCTGCGGAGAGCCTGCTTCCTCCTCTCTCTCCCTGCCTGCCTCTCTTTCCTACTTGTGATCTCTGTCTGTCAAATAAATAAATAAAATCTTTAAAAATATAAATAAATATGTATAGTCAGGAGATAACATGTAACCTATATAAGAATAGTATTATGGCTGTGGTTTATAGTTATATGGGTAATTACTACTTTTTTTTTTACCTTTGTACAAGTCTGAGATTTCTGGATTAGAAAGTATAAAACATAATTCCCCAGGTTTAATACTTAAAAATACAGTTGAAAGAGAAATTTTTAAATTATATAACTATTTCTGACTTGTCTTCGAGGGAAGGACAAATGAGCATCACTTTATTAACCAAAGTTTCATGATTGGTTAAAATGTGAGTAAATGGAAAAGAGTCTATATATGTTTATAAACATGGGATACAACAGGTCATAACAGGGCTTAATAGAGTAAAGGGGCATGTAATAATATTTAAATAAACCATACTAGAATTTATCTCACAAGAAAAATAACTGCCTACCAAAAGAGGTCAGTGAACTTGAGACCTACCTGTTGGAAATAGAACAAAAAATAAAATGAAGTCCAATATCATAAAGATATTTTTCCTAATCCCTCAGATGAATACAAACAGAAGGAGTAAGAAGGTCAGTTCCAGGATAAGTACTAAAATTAATTAGTTCTTTGCCAACATGTTCTTAGTTTGGATTTAAACCAATTCAATTAAAATTTTAGTAATTTAAATAGGACTTGAGTAATAATCTTTTTCCCCCTCATTTAAAAGATTTTTAGAATTTATCAAGAAGTAGTCAACAAAGAGAAGAAACTGCAATAAGCACCAACATTAATTAGATTTAAAGAATTTAGTAATGTTTGTTTTTAAATGTGAACAAAAATAAGTTCATCTTTCTCTTAGATGGTTATTTGTTTATTCTATCAACAAATATTTATTAGGCACCTATTATATGCCAGGTCCTGTTAAAGGCATTAAAAACATATTAGTAAATGAGATAGACAAAAATCACTGTCCTAGTGGAACATACACATTACACTGAGGAAGACTAACAAAAATATATATCAAAAAATTTTGGCTATGACAAACACTGTAAGAGAAACTGAAGTGGGATAAAAGGTTAAAGAATTACAGCTTAGAGGATATTATAAGTGCTTGGGAAAATTTCAGACTTTAAAATTCCTATAATTGACCACGGTAGTAATGAAAGTGTCACTTACTAAAAAGGAACCCACATTTTGTCCTCAACATAATCCCCATTTGTTTAACCATCCCTGTTCTCCAAATAACCTTTTTCAGATAATTGTTTTATTTTTCTACGTAAGTTTTCCTTTTACATGTACAATCATTGTCTTGGTATATTTTTTCATTAAAAATGTTCCTAAGGAGGGCCTACATGGCTCAGTCGGTTGAGCGTCCAACTCTGGATTTTGGCACAGGTCATGATCTTGTTAGATGGAGACCCATGTCAGGCTACCTGCTGGGCATAGAGCATGCTTAAGATTCTCTCTCTCTCCCCCGGCCCTTCACTCCCACCTTGCTCATGCTCGCTCGCTCTCCCTAAAAAAAAAAAAAAAAAAAAAAAAGTTCCTGAACTAACATTCTAGGGATATATATAAAAATTTTGAGACCTTTTAAGGGGCGCCTGGGCGGCTCAGTGGGTTAAAGCCTCTGCCTTCGGCTCAGGTCATGATCCCAGGGTCCTGGGATTGAGCCCCGCATCGGGCTCTCTGCGAATCAGCGAGCCTGCTTCCCTTCCTCTTTCTCTGCCTGCCTCTCTGCCTACTTGTGATCTCTGTCTGTCAAATAAATAAATAAAATCTTTAAAAAAAATTTTTGAGACCTTTTGAATTCAGTATTTATGAAATAAAAATTCTTGATAGTTTGGCAATCTTGAATAATCAGAGGCATTTATTTATAGAAAATCATGATTAAAGGGAAAAGAGCTCTGAGTGGTAAAGAATGATGATAAGATTAAAACCACAATGAGATACCACCTCACACCAGTCAGAATGGTTAAAATTAACAAGTCAGGAAAAGACAGATGCTGGTGAGGATGCGGAGGAGAACCTTCCTACACTGTTGGTGGGAATGCAAGCGGGTGCAGCCACTCTGGAAAACAGCATGGAAGTTCCCCAAAAAGTTGAAAATAGAGCTACCCCATGACCCTGCAATCACACTACTGGGTATTTACCCTCAATATAGAAATGTAGTGATCCAAAGGGACACCTGCACCCCAATGTTTACAGCAGCAGTGTCCACAATACCCAAACTATGAAAAGAGCCTAGATGTCCATCAACAGATGAATGGATAAAGAAGATGTGGTATAGATATACAATGGAATACTATGCAGCCATCAGAAAGTGAAATCTTGGCATTTGCAATGACATGGATGGAAGTAGAGGGTATTATGCTAAGTGAAATAAGTTGATCAGAGAAAGACAATTATCATACGATTTTACTGATATGTGGAATTTGAGAAACAAGGCAGAGGATCATAGGGGAAGGAAGGGAAAAATGAAACAAGACAAAACCAGAGAGGGAGACTAACCCTAAGAGACTCTTAATCTCAGGAAATAAACTGAGGGTTGCTGGAGTGGAGGGGGGCAGGAGGGATAAGGTGGCTGGGGGAAGTCCTATGGGGAGTGCTATGTATCATGTAAGACTGATGAACACAGACCTGTACCCCTGGGGCAAAAATACATATGTTAATTTTAAAAAAGCAAAAAAATGATAAAATTAATTAACAGAAATTACTTGTTGAGCTAGAAAATCTAGCAAAGGACAAATGCTGGTTTCGGTGTATGCATGTGTATGTGTATTTGTGGGATGGTGAGGGGGGGGAAACATTTGAGGGAATCTCTCAAATTCAAGGAGAGATTTTAATTTAGGGTTGGAGTTCCATCAGGAATTGCACACAGGGATGTATTTACATAACCATATTTCTTAAAGTCCAGAGCTTCAAAACTCATATTCTTGTGAGATAGAAAGCAAGTTATATCTTGTTTTAAATATTAACTTACATAATGTAGTGACTTTTTAAAAAGAACGTTATGATAGAATAATCTTTCATGGAAATGTTTTATAAACATAGGTGAAAGTTTAAAAAATGCAGAATATGAAGGCATAGGAAATTACATTAAATGTTTTTAAAATATTTCAAACCTCTATCTTAACATAGTAACTTGAAATTTTAGTAACTAGATAAAATATAAGGAATATATAGAGGTAGATATAGATATAAAATACATCTTGTGGGACAGCACACTAGCTAACAGCTTCGCTCCTTCACACTGCAGTCCCACCACTCCCAGGTGTGTCACCTTGAGCAACTTAAGTTGGTACCTCAGTTTCTTCATCTCTAAAATGAGAATAATAGTACCTACCTTTTTTTTTTTTTTAAGGATTTTATTTATTTGAAAGAGAGAGAGATCACAAGCAGGGAGAGGAGCAGAGGGAGAGGCAGACTCCCTGCTGAGCAGAGAGCCAGACGTGGAGCTCGATTCCAGGGATCATGACCTGAGCTGAAGGCAGAGGCTTTAACCTACTAAGCCACCCAGGTGCCTCTAGTACCTACTTTTTAAGGTTGTTTTCAGATGACTGTCGAGAAAAGTGTCTGACATATAAGCATCCCATCAAAATTAGCTATGAACTTTTTTATTTTTTTAAGATTTTATTTATTTACTAGCTATGAACTCTTAACCACCATTTTCCCTCTAAAATTACTTACTTTCAGGAAAACTTGCAGATCTTGAGTCTGAGTGTGCTGCAGAATGTCTTGCTGCAGATGTTTGAATATAGCTATACATATATACACTTGATAATCAGGACCAAGGAAAACACAAGTAGCAATATAATGGCAGATTTCTATCCAATCCAAATAATTCCAAAAACACTGAGTTATCCATTGTAGGCAAATCTAGAAAAAAAGAAGTCACTTCATTAGAAAGCTTATAAAACCATATTTTTTAAAAGCAGTGATCACTAACTCACACAAAACCAATGAAGAGTTTGGCATATGATCCAAATAGAAAGATATCCTACTTACTAGGATGCTTCATCTACTTGCCTAATGCATGAGAAAACTTTCATGGCCTAGGGACTCGAGACTTAGAGGTAAACCGATGATGTTCCCAATGCTCATTTACCTATTGCTAAATGCCTTCTTTATTCATACAGTCCTCCTCTTACCCACAACAGCAGTCTGCTCTCTACAGATAAAAAATGCTAACAGACCATTTTAATTCAGAGATGGGAGTTTCTTCTACCCTACCTTTAATCACAGAAGTATAATTATGCAGATGACAGATTGCTAAATGTTGTATTAATGCAAATGGACTCTTGCTGAATCAGAAAATAATTTAAACCAAACAGGACTATATAACATAAAAACTGGGAGCTAAGGTAGAAAATAATTTAAAAGTGAGATTTTTACAAAAATCATTTTTCTTACTATTTGAATAATATTCAGATTGTTTAGCTTATAAAAGGAATACATGCTTATTGAAGGAAAAAATAGAAAAGGTTAAAAAAAAACATAGTAACAATGGCACAGTGATTAACACTGCTAACATTTTGGTACATTAATGTTATGGGTGGAATTGTGTCTCTCCCCCAAAAAGTATGTCCAAGTTCTAACCAACCCACAGTACTTGTGCTTGTAACAATATTTGGAAACAGGGTTTTTACAGAGGCAATCAAGATAAAATGAGACCACTTTAGGATAGGTTAGTCCTATCCTAATATGACTGATATCAGATAGGGAAAATGTGAACAGAGAAACACATACATACAGAGAGAAGATGAAAAGGCACACATGGGGAATGTCATGTGAAGACAGAAGACTGGAAAATGGCATTTACAAGCCAAATCATCTAAGGCTATTAGAACCTAGGAGAGAGGCATCAGAGAGTTCTTTCCCTAGCACCTTCAGAGGGAACACAGTCTTGTTAAAACTTTCATTCTGGACTGCTCCAAAACTGGGAGTCAATAAATCTCTGTTGTTTTAAGCTACCCAGTTCATACTATTTTGATACTGTAGTCCTAGGAAACTAAGATAATTACTTTCCAGTATTCTAATTTTCATTTATGATTTACAAATTACCAGTGAAGGAATATTTCCTTTGTTGAATCTCTCTTATACTTTTGTTTTGGGGTGGGGAGCAGGGAATGGGAATAGATATAATGGCTTATCTCAATTTGTCACAGATCTAAAAAGCAGATGCAGAAATCTTCCTTTTTTGTTCTATGATTTTATCCTTTAAAAGATATATTCTTGAATACTTTCTAAAACTCATTTTGTATAGATCTGATTCAATTTTGGGGAATGCTGATTCTACCTTTAAGTAGCTTGAACATGGTGTATTAGTCTGCTCAGGTGTCCATAACAAAGTAGCACAGACTGGGTGACTTAAAAACAGAAATTTATCTTCTCACAGTTCTGCAGAAGTCCAAGAACACAGTGTTGGCAGGGTTGGACCTCTCCCCTTGGCTTGTAGATGGCAGTCTCCTATGTTTTCACCTGGTCTTTCTCTGGATATCTGTATCCAAATTTCTTCTTTTAAGGACAGCAAACAAACTGGATTAGGGCCTACCCTAATGTAATCTCATTTTAACTTAGTTACCCCTTCAAATATAGTCATTCTGAGGGTAGTGGTGGTGAAGATTTCAACATATGAATTTTGGAGGTGGGGTGACACAATTCAGCCCGTACCAGATGGTATTAATGAATTTTTGTTTTTCCATGTGTTATTACTTATGTCAACCAGTAACATTATTTGCAGCTATTACAGGCATATCTTTTCATCTCATTTTCCACTAGTATTTCCTATTATTGATAATGCCAACTACATATCACCTATATTTTCTTCTGGTCTTTTACTGTAATTCCACTCTTAGGGAAAAACTTTTGCTTTATAAATATTATGACCCCATTCTATAATGCTCAAAATCTAGTCATAGAGACTATGAGTTAACTCAGTATTGAAATTTTATCTACGAATGTTCATTGCTATCAACAGGTAGAATGTATTTAATTTCCTTTTCTCCCAACTTTAGTCTTAGCACTAATAGGATTCTTCTTTCAGATCTTGACCTGAAGGGTCAAGGGTCTGCGTGGCATGCAGAGTTCATTACCAACCTTCTATCGCCTACATAATATGGCTCTACTGCACTGGGGAGAAAATATCTTCACTATTTTTACTTTGCTAGATAGGTTGAAGCAGTCATTTTTTGAGAAGTAATACTTTTAATTCCCTTAATGCACTGCTTCCAGGGTTCTGTCTCTGTTCTTTGCTATAGCTAGTAAGGCCAAGCAACTTAGGCCATGCTAGGTTAATAAAAATGGGTCTCTGAATGAATTAAGGAGAAACAAAAGAAGAGTAGAAATTAGTACAAATGACCCCACAACCAGAAAAACCAGTGCCAGAAAAAGCAGTTCCCATTCAGCTGTCAGCTATAGGTAGGGGTGAGTGACGTGTAGACAGCGATGAGAGGGTCACAGCTTTTGTCTGTCTTCTTTTTCAGCAGCCTTACTGCTCTACAGGTTGGACGGTGTGAAACTGCTGATCCTCAACTATTTTGATCTTGAAGCCTCACAACTTTATATAGTTCAAACAAAGATATCTGAACTTAAAACATGCGTAGGGAAATACTTATCTTTATTGGTTAAAAGAAAGTCACCCCAGAATCTGCAATTAGTTCTTTCTTATACATAGTTATTAATGCAGTTTTCTGGTGTTTACATACATCCAAGCATTATTTTATTACATTGTCTATTTTTCTTCCATTAAACAGAAATAATGCCTGTCTTTTTCTACATATGGGAAATTTAGGAAAGGAAAATGATTATAGCTGAAAACACTTTGAAAGTACACAAAGCACTGTATAATATTACTATATAACAAAATACAGATGTTTATTATTCATTTACTATTTATCAAGTACCTAATATACAAACAAGCATTATAATTTTTAAGTAAACAAAAGACATTTAGTCCTTGCTCTCATAGAGCTGACACTCAAAGGGGAGATGTGCACTTTTTAAATATATGTCCCTCTTCATTTGGCAGAAATTATATCAGATATTCTGTGTGCAAGATGGTTCAGAATTATTAAACTGTAATACAATTCTAAAATCGTATTCCTCTAGAAGAGTGAGCAATGAGTCACAGTATTTAATCCTTAAGTAAATAACTTCTCTATAGAATGCAAAGGTTTGCAAATCAGCTAGCAATCTAGAATTCTAAAAGGATAAAGGAATAGCATGTGTCTAAGCAGAATGATAAACTCATAAAACACTTTTTTATTATGGAATTTTTCAAATATATATATACAGATATATAGATATATCTATATATATATGAAAGGAAAAGCAGTTCATGAACCAGGCCCATCACAGATTCGAAATTTTGATTGGGAAGGTTCTTCAGCACACACCCCCACCCCCCCAAACAGGATACCCTTCCTTAAACTTTTTAAAAGAAATATATCTTAAGTTGTGATGAATTATATGTGTTTGCTTTAAAACATACAGAAAACTGTTACCAGTGGCATCAGTTTTTCTTTTGATCTATCACACAAGACAAAAATAATCTTAGAATACCAGCACTACCACAAGCAATATAATTACTTAAAACAGTATTTTTGCTGTTCTTTGTCTTTATGCAACATATCACTCGACTCTTACAGTCAAATTACTGTGTTTTAAAGTGATTTAAAGTGATAGGTTATACTACCAAATATGTACTGTTGGGTTCATTTGCTTCAGTTTGATTTTATATTCTTAGGGACAGAATTTGTTTATTTTGTTGGTTACATGTATCTATATCACCATATGAAATATTTAAATGATTCCAAAGTAAAAATACAAAAGTAAGGTATATTCCTTGACTCTTCAGTTCATTCCTTCCTTATCCCTATAAGCAATCATCTAAAAAAATGTGGTATATTCTTTCATGTTTTTAATAAAACACATTTGTACATGCATTTGTATCTTCACTCTTTCTTATATAAATAGTAACATACTAAACACTCTTTTTCTTTACCTTTATAACACTTAACAAAGGATCCTGCATATCACTCCAACACAATATACAGAAGTATTTTTCATTTTTTTTTGGAATACCATGCAAATACATTTGCATGGTATTCCACCAAGGATAAACCATAATTTTTCAACCAAGTCCCTATCAATAGACATTTGCAGTTTTTAGTCTTTTGATACTAAAATCAGTGCTATAACAAACAACTGTATGTATTTTCAAATTTTTGTCAGGTAATTTGACAGATTAAATAATAAATTTAATTTGATAATTATATGATTAATTTGATAATATGATAATTTGATAGATTTGCATAAATGAGACTGCTGGGTTAAAGGATAAATGCATGTAAGATTTTGCTAGACACTGCCAAATTCCCCCTTATAAGTCCAAAACATGTACTCCATTTTCAAAACTAAGAAGTTGAATTCTTATATTCATGGAAATATATTAGTAATGAAATAGTTTACAAAGAAAATGAAACAAACGAATTACATTTGTTTTTATAGTAAACCAATGTTCCTTAAAACAATTACTTTTAAAAATATTTAAATGGTGTTTTAGGCTTACAAGGAAAGAAAATCATTTGTATGATATACATCAAAATGTACCAAAACCTTCCTAAGAAATTTGCTCTTCAACCATACTTAAGCTTCTAAAGGACATTAAGAGGCAACATTGAGATAAACATAATTATTTTATCTGAGGAGTCAAGATGGCGGAGAAGTAGCAGGCAGAGACTACATCAGGTAGCAGGAGATCAGCTAGATAGCTTATCAAACCATGGCAAACACCTACAAATCCAATGGGAGATGGAAGAGAGGAAGAACAGCAATTCTGGAAACAGAAAATCGGCAACTTTCTGGAAGGTAGGACTGGCGGAGAAGTGAATCCAAAGCGACGGGAGGATAGACCGCGGGGGAGGGGCCAGCTCCCGGAAAGCGGTGGAGCAACGGAGCACTAAATCGGGACTTTTAAAAGTCTGCTCCACTGAGGGACATCGCTCCAGAGGCTAAACCGGGGTGAAGCCCATGTGGGGTCAACGTGGCCCCAGGTCCCGCAGGGTCACAGAAGGATCAGGGGTGTCTGAGTGTCACAGAGCTAGCAGGTATCGGAGCGGGGAAGCCGGCTACAGAGACAGAGCTGAGGAGTGAGCTCTCAGCTCAGGGTTACCTTGAACCAGTCGCAGGCTGGATGAGCTCGGAGCGCGGCCAGAGGTGAGGGAGATGGGAGTAACCTGGGCTTTTCTCTGAGGAGTGGGGCCCCGAAATCTCAGCTCTTCCTGACCGGAGACTGGGAGGCCGCCATTTTCATTCCCATCCTCTGGAACTCTACGGAAAGAGTTCAGGGAACAAAAGCTCCCGAAAGCGAAACCGAGCGGATCACTTAGCCTGGCCCTGGGTAAGGGCGGGTCTGCCTCGGGCAAAGACACTTGAGAATCACTACAACAGGCCCCTCCCCCAGAAGATCAAAAGAAATCCAGCCAAGACCAAGTTCACTTAACAAGGAGAGCAGCAGAACTCCAGAGGAGGAGAAAGCAAATCACGGAATTCATGGCTTTCTCCTCATGATTCTTTAGTCTTGCAGTTAATTCAATTTTTTCTTTAAAGGGCATTTTCCTAGGGTCTTTGCCACCCTTTTAGTATTTTATTTGCTCCTTCATATAATCTTATCTGGAAAAAATGACAAGGCGGAAAAACTCACCACAAAAAAAAGAACAAGAGACAGTACCAAAGGCTAGGGA
>PISX010021822.1:0-32969 GCA_004024625.1 Mellivora capensis
CCCTTAACTTGTCTCCTTTGGCACCCTTGCTGGTTGGGTGGTTGGGCATAGGCTGCCATGTCCAAGTCTTTCCCAGATTGCACTCTCCAGAGGTGCCAGGAGGATGCCCTGCTGGGTTAACAGGTTGTGGCTTTCACTTCCTCCTCACTGGCAGGTAGGAAGCTGGAAGGAAGGACGCAAATTGCTGCTGTTGCTATGACAACCAGAGCGGCTCCTCAGAAAAGCTGTTGAAGAGAAAAAGCTTCTCTAGTCTTCTGATTATCCTGCTGTATCTTCCCCCTTTCTTCTCCCCTTATTAGGCACCTTAAGCAATCACATCTCCTAATAACTCTGTACACCATCCCCTAAGAAAATCACTCACACCAAGGCTTACGCAACTGACAAGTGTTCATCCTTTAATTTAAGGTACAAATTCTTAAACCCAAAGAAGTAACTCTCATAATATCTAATATTCTGATTTTATGCAACATTTGGCTGGGTGAAGAAGTATTTTTGATGTAGAGGGCGGAGACGTCATTCATTCATTTATTCATCCACCAAGCACGTATTAAATACTCGCCAGTAAGTACCAGGCGAAATGCTAAGCCCTGCAGAGATGAAGAAGACATTACTTCTATCTCAGTCTGGTGGAAAGGCAGATATGAAAATAAATAGTCACAATAAGGTAGTGCTGGTGTCTGGTAAAAGCCCATCTGGCTCTCTGGGGCATCAGGGATGGGGAAATCGTTCTCCTAGGGGAGGGTGTGAGAGCCAGGCAAGGCTCAGGCCTCAGGGCGAGTTGTGAGGCAGGCCCAGGTATGTGGTATGCACTTCTTACATGCTCTCTTGAGTTCATTCTCTCGGTTTCATTTACTGGCTAGTGGGTTGAGACCTTAGAAAGCCCAGGCTGACTTTGTGAGATAAAGTGTAAATATGATTCAGAAAAAGCTGGGGGAGTGTCACTTGTGAGTGTTTAGAAGGTGGAGATGGTAGTGACAGAAGCCGGGAGGGTGGAGGCTGGGAATGAAGGGGGACCTTGGGGACCCTCATGGGGGAAAGTCCTGGCTAGAACTTTCAACTGGACCTGAGGGGCAGAGTGGGGACAACCAGAAGCTAGTGTGGGAGGCATAGTTGGTGTGAGGTAATCAAGTCCTGGGGAGCATGGGAGCCCGAGATTGGTGGGGCTGCAGATGAGAAAAATCCGTCTGACTATTATGAAGGGCAGTAAGTAGTGTGGTGAGTGGCATGGTTAACAGGTGGGCTAGGGATTCAACAGATGGGAGTTTGTCTCTGCTCTACCACCACTAGCTAGAGCCTTTGAAGCAAGTAAGAATCTTTCCGGGCCTGTCTTCTCCACTGTATGGTGGGGAATAGAGATCTGTTATGGGTTGAATTGTGTCCTTCCCAATTCACATGTTGAAGTCCTAACCCCTGGCACTGTGTTTGATGATAGGGTCTCCACAATGTGACGATATTTGGAGACAGAGTCTTTAAAGTTTAAGTGGGCTCATTAGGGTGGGCCTTAGTACTACCGTATAACTGGTGTCCTTATGTGAAGAGGAAATTTGGACACAGACACATATAGAGGGAAGATGATGTGAAGATACAGGGAGAAGATGGCCATTTACAGCCAAGGAGGGAGGCCTGGAAGGAGTAGTTCCTTCCCTCACAGCTCTTGGTAGGACACCTTGATCTGGGACTTCTAGCTTCCAGAACTGTGAGAAAATAAATCTCTTGTGTGAAGTCCCACTCAGTCTGTGGTGCTTCATTATAGCAGCCCTAGGAAACTAATACCTAGAGTGGTTGTGAGGATTAAATAATTTATATAATATAGCAAAGCACGTAATAATATTCAATATGTGGTAGCTGTTATTATCAATAACAATAATATTAGCTCTACTTTAAGCAAAAATAAATCCTAACTCACTTGCATTATCGGACAGATAAGGCTATCAAGATTACTTGATGTCTCTGTTTAACTGGGTGCCAGAGGGTCCTTTGTTTCCATTCTGATGTATAAACCTTTTAAATATGCCTCATCCATCCTTACACTGATTAAAATTAAACCTTTTTTAATTGACTTACAGGCCCGAGTGCCTCTCTTTAATTGCAAGAGATTGAAATTGAATGTGTCCTGCTTATAGAAAGAAGTTTTGTTTTGTTTTTAATAAGTGAGTCGAGTTGTCAATGTTTTCTAATGACTTGCTTCTTTTTTTTTCACAATGGAGTGCTGAAAATTCCAGTTAACTTTAAGATTCTGTGCAGTTGAAAAAATCCAGTGTGTCAACATTCTTTGCTTTCCATGGTCACAGTCTGCAAAACAGAGTCTTACATAACTGCTCTACATTGTAAGGACTCAAACTTGTGTCTGGAACTTTGATTATAATAAAAAAACATATGCAAATTACTATCATTGTCTCTATTTATTTTGGACCAGCTGCTTCTAAACAATTAACAAACAAATCATGTAAATGTAATTAGTTAGGAGAAATACCAAGCTCAGAGCAGAAAGCAGAAAAAACTGAATTCTGTTTACAATCTTCCAGATTTATGCTTCTCCATTGCATTTATGAGAGCTGGTACCAGATAGTAAATTGCACTTTATCATTGCCCTGATCTGACATTTCTGCTTATCTTTTAAGACTGAAATTTATTCAGTTTCTTTCTCTCCCTTGAGAAGAAGGTTATATACCACGGAACAAATGATCTTTATTGGTTCTTATCTACCTAAGGAAAGTCTGTGCCCGGAATTTCAAGGAAAGAAGAATGGGTAAGGAAGATGTAATTCAGACTCTAAGGAGCTGGGACTACAGGACCTTTAATGGGTATGGTGGATTAAAATGCCACTTCTCCCAACAGGAGGTGAAGCCTAGTACACAACTTCTTGAATCTGGGCTGTACTTTGCAACTAACTTTGGCGAATTGAACAGTGTGTTTTCCAAGCAAGGCCTAAAGAGTACTTAGAACTTCACTCTCATTTTCCTGCATCATTATCCTGAGATTGCCATATAAAGAAGTTTGCTTGAGTCACCTGGAAAATGAAAGATCACAGGAAAAGAGACCCAGCCGACAACCAACACCAACACCAGACATATGAGGGAGGCCATCTTAGACTATCCAGCTCTAGTCCCAGGCAAGACTATTCTTTCAGAGAAGAATAATCTGGCTGAGTCTAGCCTATATTGCTGACCTACCAAATTGAGAGTCAGTAAAAAGAACGTTGTTTTAAGTCACTAAGTTTTGGGTTGTTTGTTACACAGCAATAAATATCTGATACAAAAGTACATAGGATATTGACAAAAGGATTTTACAAAGTCTAACACTCTATCATTATAAAAAACACTCAACAAACTAGAAATAAGAAGGTAATTTTCTTAACCTGATAAAAACTATCTATGAAAAACTCTTGACAAACATCGTACAACTGTGAAAGACAGAATGTTTCTGCTCTAAGATCATAAACTAAACAAGGATGTCCACTTTCACCACTTCCATTCAACATTGTACTGGAGATTCTAGCTAAGACAATTAAGGAGAAAAAAATAAGAGGCATTCACATTGTAAAGAAAGAAATAAGATATTCTACTTGCAGTTGATATGATCTTCCATGTGGAAAATCCTAAGGAATCCACTAAAAAATTACTAGAACTAATAAATGAGTTTAGGAAGGAGCAGATGCCAGATCAATGTACAAATATCAGTTGTGTATCTATACACATGCAATGAATAATCAGCAAATGAAATTAAAACAATTCCATTGACAATAGCATCAATAAGAATAAAATAGTTACATATTTGTTTAACATAGGAAATCTAAGGCTTGTATAATTAAAACTTTAAAACACTTGAAAGAAGACAGAGATCTAAATAAATGGAAATACATCGTGTACATTGATGAGAAGACTTAACATTGTTGAGATGGCAATACTACTCAAACTGATCTACAGATTCAACACAATCCTTACAATCCTTGTCAAATCACAGTTGACCCTTTTATGTAGGAATTGAGAAGCTGACCATGAAATTCATATAGGAATGCAAAAGACCCGAATTGGATCAAACAATATTGAAAAATAAGAGCAAAGTTAGAGGACTCACTTCCAGATTGAAGAAGTTATTACAAAACTACAGTAGTCAAGACACTGAGTTACTGGGATAAGTATATACATATAGGTAAGTTGAATAGACTTAAGGGTCCAGAAATAAACCCTCATATTTATGTTCAACTGATTTTTGACAAGGCACCCACACAATTACACAGAGAATGAGTGGTCTTTTCAAGAAATGGTACTAGGACAAATGGATATGCAGATACAAATTAATGACTATAGAACCCTAACTCACACACCACACACACACACACACACACACATTAACTCAAAATGGATGATAGAAGAGTTAAAACTATAAATCTCCTGGAAAAGATAAAGGAACAAATCTTTACAACTTTGGGTTAAGCCTGTGACTGTCTGCCTGCTTATCACTTTGGCTTTCTGCTCCACATCGTACCCTCAGAGGTGTTAGTCTTGTTTTTGAAGCTGACAAAGTTCTTTTGGTTTTCTTTTTATATGTTCATGCCATGTCTAAGTGTTGGAACAAAAAGTGTCAGGAGGTGAGGAAAACCAAGTGTGAATTTACAGTGATGCCCTTGGACAATATACCCGTCAGGATGTGATGCACTGGTAAGCGAAAGCCAGTGATCTAGGACGGATGGATACCTAGATAGGTTACCAAGATAAGTTACAACATAATCTGTGACCTAAAAGAAAGAGCATTAATTTTATGAGGTGCTCTCTGGTAAAAGAATTCTGGGAGAAAGAGCTGTGGGAAATGCTGCATAGCATATTCTACTCATAGAGATTCAAAGTGAATATCAGCAGATTAAGGATTCTGAAAAGTCCTATAGTAAATAAACTTCTTTGTCTTTATTTAATCTTGTATTTCTCAAATTTTCTTGACTATGTAACAATTTTTTTTCCATAAAGCTCATTAATAGCTAATGAACACTTTGGCAAATACCGGCTCTGAAATCCTCTCATTATTAATATAGAATCACATTGCTTACAGAGCTAGTTTCTGGAAGATGTAAGAAGTGGATACTGTATGAATTAAAATGAAGTTTAGAGGGCATCTGGGTGGCTTAGTCAGTTAAGCATCTGCTTTCAGCTCAGGTCATAATCCCAGGGTCCTGAGATTGAGCCCCACATTGGGCTCCCTGCTCAGTGGGGAGCCTTGCTTCTCTTCCTCTGCCCATAGCTCACCCTGCTCGTATTCTCTGTCTGTGTCAAATAAATAAAAAAATCTTTAAAAAAAATGGAGTTTAGAGACTCAAAAGACTCTAGGCCCATTTAAAGTCTTTTTGCTCCTCTCTTTGCTCTAAACAAAATTTCTAACAGTCTCTCAGAATTTAGACGTGGTTTATTCTGGAACTGTTCCTCCTCTGGTTAGAAGCCTTCCTGGGGCACCTTTGCATGGCAGCTCTGTCTTGCTTTAATTGCTTTGTGCCTCGGCTTGTCAGACAGTTGGCTTGCTCCTCTAGTCTCTGCTGGTACCTGCTTTTCACAAGGAGCAACTTTGGGGGCACAGGAATTTCTCTTTCAGCACCTGAGTGGATTCCAAAAGAAAGCGAGCTCTTCAGCAAGATGGGAGCTGTTTAACACTATCCATTCCTGAAATGCGCATATGCTGTTTGCCCAACTATGGACTCAGTGATACCCGATGCGTGATGGGCATATGGAGTTCATGGTCTGGTTCTCCGCTGCTGGTTTGCCCCTCCCCCTTTCCATTCCTAACCCAAAAGATCTTCAAGAATCTTCTGAGAGCTAAAGACAAGAGTAATGTACCTCAGCTCATCATGTTGTCAGAAAATGCTTTCTATTTAAATGTTTGTTTCCTCCACTGGCCATTGTGTTTCTAAGGATAGAAATTGTGTCTCATTTTTCTTATTTCTTCTACAATAGGTGCAGATGATAATCCATAGTAGCTGCACAGTAAATAAATATAATATGAATCAATACTTTCCCTATAGGTTAAAATGATTTTTGAATAAGTTCAAACTTCTAAAAAAGTACATAAGAGGTGCCTAGTTGGCTCAGTTGGTTAAGTGTCTGACTCCTGATTTTTGGCTAGGTTCATGATCTCAGGGTGGTGAAATTGAGCCCTGCATCCGGCTCCACACTCTGTGCAGTCTGCTTGGGATTCTCTCTCTCCCTCTCCCCTAGCCCCTCCCCCTGTTCACACACTTGCTATCTCTCTCTAAATAAAACAAACAAACAAACAAACAAAAACTTGAATCAGACAGTGACCATTACCAAAGATTTGAAATAGGAGTTTTTCTCCAAACAGTAAGATGACAGGAATTGATTATTACCTTGGGTCCATTTCTCCTTAGTCCCTTCTCTTCTCCCAACTCTGAGCTTTTTCTTTTGGGGGGGGAAGTGAACTGCAGAAAAGTTGAAAGAATAATATAATGAATACCTGGGATATTTTCACCTACCATTATTATATGTAAGAAGATTACCATTGATCCCTAACATTATTTGAAACACAGTCCATATTCTAATTTCCCTGTCTTCCTCCCCCAACCTTTTATAACTCACCCCCCGGCCCAAGATTCCATCAGGAATTTCGTATTGCATTTGATGATGAAGGACCTGCCACAGGGTGCCACAGAGCTAGGAATAGTAGCTCCTCCCTACTGGGCTGGGCCTGCTGACAACTCAGGGCGTGATTTTATTATCCAGTATACCTCCCCAGGTCCCTCTCCCCAGCTTGTACTCATAAATTACAACCAGGTTTCTCTTGTTTTCAGTTTGTTAGAGATTTTAATGAAACAGCATTTAAGATGTTGACATTCCTAAGACAAATAAATCCTACCCAGTCAAAACAATAGTGATGTCAGCATTACTGATTTTGTTTTCTTGTGTACAAGGAGTCTAAAAATAGCAAGTTTCCTATTAGCGCTTCCTTCCATCACCACTAGAGTTTGGTATTTGTTCTCATGGTAGAAAATGGCTGCAAGAACTTCAGCCATCACATCTGTGTTCCAGGCAGTAGGATGGAGAAAGGGAAAGAGTTCCCCTTTTAAAACTGGTCCCTGTTTTAAAAAAGAAACTACCTGGAAACAGCACATAATGCTTCTTACATCTCAATGTCAAAAAAGCAGTCGCATGATCACAGCTATCTGTAAAGGAGACTTAAAAAAATGTAATCTTAGCTAGGTGGTAATGTGCCTAGCAAAAATTGGGGTTCTGTTACCAAAGAAGGACAGAATATTGGGTGACAACTAGTGGTCTCTGTCTGCCATATCTCCCTTATTGGGGGGGGGCAGGGCATAGGTCTTCAGCTTAAAAAAGATTACAACTAGTGCCCCTTAGGACCCGTATTGGCCTAGGTTGGTTCTGGTTCCTTGGGGAAGATGCAGTATTAAGTCTTGTGGGGGCTTACATTTCCTATTTTATTTAACAATATTATGTCTAGGGGGAGTAAATATTTATCAATCAATTTAGAATAAAAATTCTTCATCAATTCATTAAAACCATAATAATTTATTTTACTAATTTATTTTTTAAGATTTTATTTATTTATTTGACAGACAGAGATCACAAGTAGGCAGAGAGGCAGGCAAAGAGAGTGAGGAAGGGAAGCAGGCTCCCTGCTGAGCAGAGAGCCTGATGCAGGGCTCTATCCCAGGACCCTGGGATCATGACCTGAGCCGAAGGCAGAGGCTTTAACCCACTGAGCCACCCAGATGCCCCAAAACCATAATAATTTATGTAAGCATGGTTGAAAAAGCATGGGCCTGGGTCAGAGAGAGCCAGTTTGCCCCATGCCCGCCATGAACGTCCAGTGGTACACGTGAATGGATTCAATAACTAGTCAACAAATTGTAACTGCTCACTGGCCTTCCTGTCTTTCTCCTATCCTCCCATCAGGATTCCATGTCTGGGCAGAGAGGCCTCATTAAGATCTGCTGCTTCCCAATTGCTCTTTAAAGCCAACTGTGTCTGGCTAAATTGAAAAGGATCCTTAGCCGTGGCCAGGGGGCCATTTGCTGACTAGTGCACATCTCTGGGTGAGGCTGCCTCGGTCTCAAGCTTTAAGTAGGGCACTTCTTATGTGAGGGGCGAGTGTCAGGAAGAGCTTAGAATAAATGTATCCTCCATTTTTGTTTGTTGGTTTTGTTTTCATTTTGTGTTTTCATATAGCAAGCATTCAGCTATGGAGACTGGAGGAAAAGCTTCAGTGAATGATTTAGGTTTCCTGACCCCCTGACTTTATGTAAAGGGCACGCTCTCTCCAAGGTAGACCCACAAAAGATCCAGGAACTTCCTCTTCAGTTCTGGACAATTCCCATCTCAGCTGTTTCTCTGGAATCCACTGCCTGAATCATGTAAACCGCTGAGAACAAAGAATAGAAGGGGAGGTTTTTTTCTAAAACATCTGTACAGCGTCCACTTCAAGTGGGCATGGGGAGTGGTGGGGAAAATTAATGGTTGTTTTGACAGGCTGACTCTTTAAGCTGAGGCACTAAAAGTATGTTTCACATCGTTAAATACAACTTCCCTTCCTTACTCAAAGTTGAGATGTGACAATGCTTGATTATTATGTACAGGCTACTTTATTTGACTCTTCTCAGTAGTTCACATGGGAGGATATTAATCACAGATTTCTTCTGAGGCTTGGATAGAGTGATTTTGATCTTCTTAATAGGTTTGATGTGAAATTGGTGAAAGTACCTACTAAAATGTTGATAAGCTTACCACCATGTTAGGGATATTTATTATCTTTGGGAATCTCAGGGACTAAACATATGAGTAATTTGGGGGACTACCTCGTTACCTAGATGCCTTTTAAGTGGAGAGATTGATTCTTGATTCACTGAGTAGTAAGTGTGGAGAAACAGAGTGGTGAAATGGATAGAGCTTTGGATTTAGAGTTGGACCATGTGGTTCAAAGCCCCTCCTTAGAAATTAGAGTGAACTTGATAAGGGTCACAATGAGATTCATGATAAATAATTTGGAGTGTCAGGGATTGACTTTGATGTTTCAACGTGCCCTATTATTTAATTCTGACACTGATTCTAGAAAGTGGTTTCACTTTAATCTCAGAAAGACTTGGTTAATCTCACAGTTAGATCCACCTGGCATGTTTCCCCGGGCTGCATGTCTTCACATGGGATACTTAATGCCATTTTGTAACCATGAAGACTAAAGCCGCACACAAAACATGGCAGAGCAGAGAGAAGTAACTTAGGTCCATGATGACACCATAGAACATCTCTCCCAAACTTAGACTAAAGAACCCAGAACTTCTGGTAATATGAGAAAAACAAATCTCTATGTGTTTAGTTTCTTTTGGTTGGGTTTCTGTTGTTTGTGGCTAAATACATTTCTAATTGATGCTGCCTCTCCCTAATAAATTGCAAATTGTGATGGCTCAGAAAGGGGGACAGATTAGGCAAATTTTCATGTAACAGGTTGAATATAAAGAAATGTGTTTTTCTCCCTCTCTCACTTCCTTTCCTGAAATTGTTCCTTGACATATATGTTTGTTAGGACAGAATTATGTTCAGAAACCAGGACTCTTTTTTTCTTTGCTATAATGTTGATGATTTCTTCAATTCTAAAGTTTTTCCTGCTTCTCACAATTTGATGAAAATTAAAGATGACATCTTCTTTAGAGATCAGCTGCTTTTGCTCCATTTATGACAAAAATCATTTAAAAATGAGAATTATTAAGTTATTTTATCTGACATAACTATGCTTGAACAATTTGTGAACAAATCAAACTGTAGCTTTTTTCTGGTCCTAAATGAACAAGGTTTCCTACAGCTTTAAAGGTTGTTGAATTTTTTTTTAATACACTAAAATTATCTGTAGAGATCTATAGATTAAAAGAGACTTTATGGAAATATCAGCCAGTTGTAATTCATGGAGACAAACAATGTGTTAAACAAACAATATTTAGTACATCAATTAATTAATTATTTAATATTTAAACAAACAATATGTTAAACAAATTGATGAAACATTGAGATAATAGTGGAATGTTTGCTATTTTTATGCAATTACCATTAAATTTTCATTGTGGTGATAATATTATGATGATATTTTGGAGTTTTCATCTTTCAGAGGTACAGACTGAACTATTTATGGACAAAACATCTTAGATTTGTCCATGATCATAACATGGCCATATGCTCATTGTTGATTCTGGGAGATGAGGTTCATTGTTCTAGTTCTCAGCTGTTGTGTACAGTTGACATTTCCTGTAATAACAATATGAAAACAAGCAAACAAAGGTGATTAGATGAGTGATGGCATCACACAGGAAAAATTAATTGGGGGTTCTGCATACTGTCCCAACAACAAGTAAAAAGCTGAACAGATTGAAAAATCAACAACTCTTTCAGGAGCCATGAGAGAAGTGATGAAGTAGGGCACATAGCGGCCCTCAGGAGTGGACAACAGGCAGCAAATACAGTGAATAACAGCTTACCTGAACAGAGACTCAGAAACTACCATGGGAAACAATACCGGGTAGGCAAACCACAACTGTAATCGGTCAATTGCTAGAGGCTCCCTGTGGACAAGTCTGAGTTAAAAACTTGAGGGTCTTTAGTTTTTTTGTGAGATTTGCTTCCAGGACCTAGTTCAGGTTCTCACAGTAAATATCAAAGGGAAATCCCCTCATGCTCTTATCGAGGGGAAGGGAAAAAGAATCGTTTGAAATACACCAGAGACTCTGTCCCTAACAAGGTCTGTCCTCAGGAGAAACTAGTTAATGAAAACTACACCTGCTGGGCTGTTATCAGAGCCTAACTGAAAACTTGGGGAAATCCTTGTCTACTCTAGCCATCCTCCACACAGAGGGAGAGAGAAAAAATGTAAGCACCTGTGACATTCACAGATCAGAGGCATTGGCTTACAAAAGACTGAGACTTAATCATAGGACTGCAGAATGCCTTCCCCTCTTTGCACATCTTACCAGCACATTGCTAAAGGCCTACTTACAGAAGTTCCTTTTACCTGGTATATCATGTCTTGCTATCAAGAAAAATTCAAAAGCAAAAAACACAATTTGAAGAGACAGACCAAGCATCAGAACTAGACATGACAGGGATTTTGGAATTATCAGACCCAATATATATAACAACTATGATTAATATGCTAAGGGAGCTAATGGATAAATAGCATACAAGGACATATGGGCAATGTAAGTAGAGAGATGGACATCCAAAAAGAAAACCAAAAAGAAATACTAGAGATTAAAAAAAAAAAAACTGTAAAAGAAATGAAGAGTGCTTTTGATGGGCTTACTAGTAGTAAGTTTGCACATGACTGAGGAAAGAATTTCTGAGTTTAAGGATATCTCAATAGAAACTTCCGAAACTGAAAAACAAAAATAAAAAAGTTTGAAAAAACAGAACAGAATGTCCAAGGACCGTGGCACAACTACAACAGTGTAACATACATGCAATAGGACTGCTGGAGAAGAAGAGAAAAGAAACAGAAGATTTATTTGTAACATACTTACTGACAATTTCCCTAAATTAATGTCAGACACCAAACCACAGATCCAGGTAGCTCAGAGAAGACCAAGCATGATAAATGCCCCCAAAACTGCACCTAGGTATATAATTTTCAAGCTATAGGAAATCAAAGTGCTGAAAAAGGCCAGAGGAAAAAAATACCTTTAATAATAAAGAATGAATGAAGATAAGAATTACAGCTGACTTCTCCTCAGAAACCATGCAAACAAGAAGGTAATGGAGGACAATATTTAAAGTGTTGAGAGAAACTATTACCAACAGAGAATTCTGCATCCTTCAAAAATGAAGGTGAAATAAAGACTTTTCAGACAAACCCAAACTGAGGAATCTGTTGCCAGTAGACCTGCCTTGCAAGAAAGGTTAAAAGAAGTTCTTTAGAGAGAAAGAACATAACATAGGTCAGAAACAGATCTACATAAAGGAAGAGTATCAAAAAAAGGTTAAGTTTTAAAGATTAAGTCTTTAAAGATTAAGAGTAAAAAAAAAAAGATTAAGTCAGAGTAAAACAAAACTCAAAACTTTTGAATTTGTTCAAAATACTAATTCTAATATATATAATTACATATGCTTATATGTAAGTGAAATGAATGACAATGGCACAAGGGATGGGAAAAAGGAATTAAAATTATCTTTGTTATTAAAAGGTACTCATACTACTCGTGAATTGATATAGTGTTATTTGAAAGTGGACTTCTATGAGTTGTAAATGTTGCAAATGTGGAAAACACTCCTGTGTTTCTCCTTTGTGCTTACACAGCTATCATACACTATTTCTAATATTGTTGGGATTTTCCATATGTCAAACAATTTTGTCAAACACAAGCTGGCTGTCCTATAATTTGATTTAATTCAGACACTAACAGGAGTTAGTGCAGACCATACGGATTAAGGGCTCAGTCCCACAAGACTGCCTTCCACTTTAGGTCCCAACCACTAGTAGGTCCCCAGGTTACCCACAACTTCTGCTGACTTGGCTACAAATTGGAGGTTTCCATGACCCCCTCCTTGAATTCAATCATTTGCTAGAACAGCTATAGAACTCAAGGAAGTGCTTATTTATGTTTACCAGTTTATATTGCATAATAAATGTTTATGTTTATCAATTTATATTGTATAATAAAGGATATGATAGTGGATACAGATAAACAGTCAGATGTAGGGTCAGATCTGAAAGGGTCTTGATCCACAGGAACTTCTGTTTCTGTGGAGCTGGGCAGCACCCCTCTCCTGGCATGTAAATATGTCCACTAACCTGAAAGCTCCCTGAACCCTGCACTTCTGAAAATTTTTGGAGGTCTCATTATGTAGGTATTATGGATTAGTAACTCAATTTCCAGCCCCTCTAACCCTTCCCAGAGGATGGATGGTGGGGCTGAAAGTTCTGAGATTCTAATCATGACTTGATCTTTCTGGTGATCAACCCCCATTCACGAGCCCACCAAGAGTCTCATTAGAACAAAAAACATTCTTTAAAAAAAATTTTTTTTTAATTTTTAAGATTTTATTTATTTATTTGACAGGCAGAGATCACAAGCAGGCAGAGAGGTAGGCAGAGAGAGAGGGGGGAAACAGCTCCCCACTGAGCAGAGAGCCTGATGTGGGGCTTGATCCCAGGACCCTGAGATCATGACCTGAGCCGAAGGCAGAGGCTTTAACCCACTGAGCCACCCAGGTGCCCCTAGAACAAAAAACATTCTTATCACCTGGGAAATTCTAAAAAATCTTGGAGCTTTGTGTCAGATGTTCCTAGCATAAATAAATGGAGAGATATTCCATGTTCATGGATAGGAAGTCTCAATATTATCAAAATGTCAGTTCTTTCCAACTTGTTCTATAAATTCAAAGAAAACCAAAATAAAATCCTAGCAAATTATTTTGTAAGTAATGACAACTGATTATAAAGTTTGTATGAGTAGTCAAAAGACCCAGAAGAGCTAACACAATATTGGAGAAGAAAAATTAATTTGGATAACTGACATTATATGCTTTCAAGACTTACTATAATGTTACAGACATCAAGATGGTATGGTATTGGTAAAAGAATAGATAGATAGATAAATGGAATAGAATAGAGAGCTCAACAATAGACCCACAAAAATATAGTCAACTGATCTTTGACAAAGAGGTCAAGGCAATACAATGGAGCAAAGATAGTCTCTTCGACAAATGGTGATGAACAATTAGACCTCCACATGCAAATAAATGAATCTAGACATAGACCTTACATCTTTCACAAAAATTAACTCAAAATGAATCCTACATCTAAATGTAAAGCCAAGCTATAAAACTCCTAAAAGAAAAGAGGAGAAAATTTAGATAAATTTAGGTATGGTAATGACTTTTTAGATACAACCAAAGGCTTTAATGATGAAAGAAATAATTGATAAGATGGACTTGATTAAAATAAAAACTTCTGCCCTGTGATAAGTTATGTCAAGAGAATCAGAAGATGAGCTATAGACTGGGAGAAAATATTTTCAAAAGGAACATCTGGTAAAGTACTGGTGGGAAGGGATGAATAGGTAGAGCACAGAGGATTTAAGAGCAGTGAAAATAGTTGGTATATATTATAATAATGGATATAGGTCATTATACATTTGTCCAAACCATAGAATGCATAATACCAAAGTAAAACCCTCATATAAATTATGAACTTTGGGTGATTATGATGTACCAATATAAGTTCATCAGTTTATAAGAAATATTTCACTCTGGTGAGTGATATTGATAATGGGAAAAACTCTGCATGTGTAAGGACGGGGTAAATGGGAAATCTCTGTACCTTCCTCTCAATTTTGCTGTAAACCTAAAAACTGCTGCAGAAAGTTTTTAAAAAGTACTAAATAAATTGAAGTCAGAAATGCTACTCACCTATTAAAAAATTAGGAAACAAAAACTAATTTTCTTCATTTCTTCATGAGAACCTTCATTTAGTTAACCCAGTTTTGAAAGACCTCTCATGGGATGCTTCTTACATTGTAGCTGTTCCAGTCTTTTCCATTTTCTGGAGTTCCATTTCAGTGATGTCTTCTGTGGTTTATCAGACACCCAGCATTTATAGTCCTGTGTTGTCAGTTACTATATAACATATATGTATTTCATCTCAACTGGATTAAAACCTTCCAGAAGGTAGGGACATATATATATTACAAATATAAAAAAATATATTTTATAAATGTAAATTATATATTTAATATATTATATATTTAATGTATATTTAATATATTTATATAATTATATAAATATGTGTGTGTGTATATATATATATATACACAAATATATATATTAAACTCTCTCTCTCCATGGCTATTGGGGGTCTTATACAAGAGAGGCATTTAGAAAAATATTCCTTCATTTGGTGGCCAGCTCTGATTGTTTTGTACGGCTTACAAGGTTACTCACATCTTATTGAATATCTGCTATGTGCTAAATGATTTTTTAAATCACATTATCTCTAATTTTAAAAGCCACAGTTAAGGGTTTTTAACAAGGGTGTTACAATTATTAAACAGATGAATCAGCTTAGGTTCAGTGAGGTTAAAAACAGCTTGTATGTAAGCACACAAGGAGAAGTCTGTAGAACTGTGATTCCAACCCAGGTAGGACTCATTGCAAAGACCTAGCTTCTTGCACAAAAGGCAGATGATGCCAATATCCTGGGAACCCAGAAAGACAGAGGACAATTGAAGAGAGCTGCCTATCAGAATGCATTCCCTTCCAAAATAGTTGTGCGTTTCTTCTGGCCTCCAGCTGGCCATGCAGAATCCATACCATGAAGTAAAGTGCATCTCACCCTTGCCCCTCAGTGGTGTGGTCCCTGAATCTGAGCTCCTGGAAGGCCACTGTGGATCTCTGAGTGTTTCCCTCTACAATCCCACCACTTCCACCAGACAAAGGCAGGTGCTTGAGTGCTTTTAAAGTGAAATACATCTGTTCTTGAAAAAGAAAAACACCTCTCTGGAGGGTTCAGGAAAGGATGTTACATAGCACAGCTCATGGTTCCATTGCCCCCAAATCACAATTAGAAGTCTCTCCTGCCTCCACAATTCTCACAGAAGCTGTCCTCAGATTGTCCTGTCAGGTCCAAGCTGCACCATCCTCAACCCCTCTCCCCATGCCACTCCCCCCTCCCCCATCCGTGCCCTCTGTTAGGACCCTTTTTCCAAATAGTGTTATCTCCATGCCCAACCTCTTTAAAAGAGAGGAGAGAGAAAATGTCAAATAATATATTTATAGTTTAATATTTTTATTCTAATTCAAAGAACACAGAAGTGCCAAGTAAAATATTAATATTTACTCCTGCCCTCTTCTCCTCAGTCCCACTCATTAGATACAAAGATGGCCTTGGAGCCTTCTATATTTTCCTCTCTTCAAAGGTCATCATCCATTTCTAGAATTGTATATGGTTTCAGCAGAAACAGGAAAAACTGATCTTTCAAAGCTGTCAGATGTATGTGTCCCTGGTTCTAGGAAGAGAGCCATCTTTTGTTTAGGAAAACAAAACCATTTTGTGGGCTTTTTGAAGAATACAGAGCCAAGGTCTAGAGCCCAGTTCACAGGGAGAGAGGGAGACTGAGAAACACTAAGCTGCTTTGCATGATACAATAAAAGCGTGTCCTCAGTAAGTGGAGAATGGTATGACCTTGGATTCCTCAAGAATCTTTGAAAATATTGGGAGGCCCCTGGAATTGGGAGGCTACTACCCTAGAGGAGAAAGGCTTGAATCATTCTTTGGATGTTGCAGAAAAGAGTGGCCCGGGAAGGCTGGGGAACTGGGAGCCAGTGGAAGCAGCTGCTCTGAGACAGCTTCCCCCTAGCATTCTGAGACATCTTCCCTGTCCATGCTTATCCTTGTCCAAGTTTAGTGGGCTTATCACTACTTCTCAGTGATAGTGAGAGAAGCAGCCATTGAGAATACAAGAAGTAGCTCATTAGTAGGTGAAAATAAATGGATTATCACTGGGCAGGGAAGTAAATTAACTTTGCTTCAAATGTAAATGTTCCTGCAGGAGCTGGAAGAGCATTTTAATGACCTTCCTATGGCGTCTTTCCTAGACTTTAATTTCCTCCTTTGAACAAAGGGACAATGAGACATCTGATTTGGAACAGAATGTGTTGCACCGTTGTTAAATTAAATGTGAAGGGGAAAAGATTGAGGCTTTAAAAATGTGTGCTCAATTTTACCATCAATAGGAGGTCTCTGTAAAAATCATCACCTGACCCAGTGAGGGCTCTGTTGTTGGGTTATCAGATGCCCTGGGCTCTTGGGAAATGAAAGGACTCGAGGTTGGTTGCCATCTGTTTGTTGCTGGGTACAACACCGCGCCTCCTCGTCCCCCCAATCGCAATGCCCTTGGTTGCCTTCTGCACTGGCTCCTTGCCTCAGTACACACTTAGTCTGGTCTTTCTCCTGAGTCCTGTCTCAGGACCTGTGGGCTCTTGGGAAATACTCACCTGCTGTCCTAATTCCTGAGACTCCACTTGGTCATGAATGGAAGTTTCATCTTGGAGTTTAAGACCTGGGCTTGAGCCTTGTTTTATCTCCGATTTGTCCAACTGGGAAGTGGATTAATAGGTCCTTACAACCTTAGAATGGTAATGGGTGATAGTGGACATGGACATACTTGCTAAGCTTTTGAGGATTATAGAAGACAATGCAGTTGGCATTAACAGAAGCATCCAGATTTACAACTCCTGTCATGGTGGTGATGACTTCTCAAGTTGCCCCCTCTGGGCCTTGGATAGGTAGGTCATTTGATGCGTAGTCCTGGGCTCCTCCCTCACTCCATGATGGCTTTCCTGGCTCCCGTTCTTTGTCCAAATACTCAGTCCCCCATTGTTCATTTCTCCAGGATGCTCCCAAGGAAGCTAGTGTTCTGAACTCTTACTGAGAAATTAGAGTAATGGCTTGATGTCTTTATTGTTTCACATGATAATTGTGTATATCTATCTCATGAATTTTATTTATTGTAAAGAAGTATAACAGTAATAGTAAATGAAAAAAAAAATCCACCACTGTTTCACCCTTGGCCATACCAACTGTTTCCATTCCTTGAGTTCCCTGCTGGTCTTTGTCCATATGCTACCAGCTTTATGGAGCAATAACTCATAGTAAAGCTACAGTTCAGCCTTTGCTTTAGCCACACGAATATGTTCATTTGCCACATTGTTACACAGCTCTCAGAATCATCATATTTTTTGGTCATGATATTTCATACCATGGGTATATTAGGACTTATTTAGCCATTCTTCCAATTTTGGTTATGCGGGTTATTTCTATTTTTCTTCATTATCAACAACTTTGAGAAATAGATACCCTAAATTTGTTTCTCTTTTTGAATGATTTCCAAAGAATGAATTCCAAAGACTTGAACTGAGTCAAAGGCTAAGAACAGTTTTCGGGATGAACTATTCATTTAATAAACGTGTTCTGAGGATCTGCTATGCTAGGTCTTGAATTGTTACACATGAAAGTCATAGAACCTGCACTTAACTCAGCATCTAGTGGCAAAAAAAAGGACATCTGTTATCATAATTACTCCCCATTAAGTGTTTGTTCAGTGGTAGGCCCTATGCTGTCAGGTGTTTACATATATTATTTTAATCCCACAATATTGCCAAGGGTAGCATTGTTGCATTCCTATTTGGCAGATGAGAAAACTGAGGTTTAAGAGAAGTTAAATAACCTGCCCAAGGTCACACAACCAGTGAGAGCCCGAGCTGGGGATTCAAACCAAGGTCTACCTGGTTTTAAAGGCCCTGGGCTTCTCATTAGGCTGCTCAGTCCCTCTTCATGCACAGATATTTGCTAAATTATTTTCCCTTAAGAGTGTGCAATGTAGGGATGCCTGGGTGGCTCAGTTGGTTAAGCGGCTGCCTTCGGCTCAGGTCATGATCCCAGCATCCTGGGATCGAGTCCCACATAGGGCTCCTTGCTCAGCAGGGAGCCTGCTTCTCCCTCTGCCTCTGCCTGTGCTCTCTCTCTCTCTCTCTCTCCCTCTGTCTCTGACAAATAAATAAATTAAAAAAAAAAAGAGTGTGCAATATGGTAGTCTTTCTTGGTCAACAGCATGAGTCTTTGTATTTCATTTCTTACTGATAGCATGAGGTATGATTATTTTCTTCACCGATTGTGTAGGTTTTTCAAATGTAAAAGAATAAATATTTTTATGCTTTTAAAGGGAGGCTTTCAAGAACTTAAAGCTAAGGATTGACTAATACAATGCCTCAGAGAGTGTGAAAAGGCATGCCCTCAAATCCTACTCTGGAAGCAACTGCCTAGTCCTAGGGTTTTGCCTTGACAAAGACAGAACTCATTCACGTGGTTTCTGGAACTGGTCCAGATAATGTCATCATCCCTACTGATGGGGATTTGTGGGATGTACTCAATCATTATCAGATTTCAAAGGCTATGGCTATGAGGTTCTTCAGCTTATCGGGTAATCCAGGACATGCGAGTTCCATCATAATACATTTTGTTTTTAAATAACTTTTATTACACAAGGTATTCCTATTCATTCCAGACAAATCGTGTCAGATAAGCCAAAGGAGATAAAAAGCCATAGTTCCACCTCTGAGATATAGTATCACTGTATGTATTTTGTAGCATATCCCTTGTATATATGATCTTGCCACACCCAGTTTCCTGTGAACTGGCTTTCACATTCAGAATATTCCCTACACATCTCCCAGGTCACTGAAGATACTTCAGTAGTCTTCTCTAATGGCTTCAGTGGTGTTTTGTTCTGTCATAATGTACTTAATAAATTCTCTATTATTGGATATTTATTGGATAATATTGGATATTCATCTTTTTGACACATAAACAGTCCTATACTTAAATCTCTTATCCACATGTTTACTTGCTTTCTCGGGTTAAATTCCTATAAATGTAACTACTGGGTCAGAAAGCATTTGGTTTTTAAAAGGCTTTTATTAATATTGGTAAGTTATCTGACACAAAGACTCTATCAATTTACCCTCCCAAACTCTTGGATGTTATTACACACAGTACTTAATTTTGTTCCCACCACCTTAATAGGCCTATATAAGATCTCATTTTAGTTTTAATTTGTATTTCTCAGGCTGAAGGGATGCTGATTATTTTTTTTGTGTATTTTTTCCCCCCAAATGCCCTTGTCTTAAATACATGTTTGACCAAATTCCCATTTCTAACTCACCATGTGAGGTTAGGCTAGCTTCGAGGCACCATGAAATCTGGAAGCTTCCATTCTAAAACAGATGTCCGTTCTAGAGGTGTTTGGGAACATGGCAGCCATGATGAGTAACTTGGAAAGAAAAAGATGACAGAAAGAGATTTTTCTGGAAGTAGGATTTTACTGTGCTTTTGTGGCTGGAATCAAATTATTGTTGGATGAAAAAATGGTGAGAGCCATAAAGGGTCTTCTGTTTAACCTAAAAGAGCTTCAGCCGCTGTGAATTCTTGAGTGTAGTGTAGATACCGACTATGACACCCGCGAGGGGCGGGTGCTGCTGACTTATCCACATACCGTTTCTATTTGTTGGTGCTTCACTCTGGCAATCTGTTGCCAAATGTTACTTTCCTCTCCTCTGGAGAGTCACACATTTTAATTAGTCTAGGAGGGAGTGGGATGTTCTGTTGCCTGCCAGATGACAAGTCTTGGCTAAGAAAGGAAATCAGTAAAAACATTAAGGCCATTTAAATAGAGTTGCTTCTGTTTCCGGAAATGAAATCTCTCAAGGGAGTCTTAGCATGACAGGACTGTAATAAGGGCTTTGTATTTACTTATGCTTATTTCGGTAAACATGTTTAGAATTATGGACCAGAGGCAGATAATGCTAGAGCTTACAGTTACATATGATTGAATATCCGCACATCATCTGATAATACACAAAACGGGAACAGTATCTAAGGCAATACTCGCTATGAAAGCCAAAGTGATGGCGGACGTCCTTACATCTTAGGTTGCAACACCAGTTGTATTTTCAAGGTATTCAACTCGAATACTAAACATTTCACTTATTATTTATTCATTCAGAAGACAGTTTTAGAGTCCAGTTTATGCCAGAGACAATACTAAGCAGTGAAGATAGTGAGATATGGCTGCAGTCCAACAGGAAATTGTATCTGGAGAGGATAGTTGGCTAGACAAACAGCTGTAATATAAAGCATGACACAAATCCTGAACAAGAGAGAAACAAAATATAATAAAGAGGGTCTAAACGAGTAAAATCATTGCATGAGAAAGTAAACTTTATGCCTCATTTCCGGTATTATGAGTATATAAGATTCAAACAACATAAAACACGCAACTTAAATTGTGTTGTTTAAGGTGGTTATCTCTGCAGGATGAGTTGATAGGCAGAAGACAGGACCCTTTCCTTGACCTCCGCCTCTGAAGCAGTCCTGGTCTTGAACCCCAGTCTGTCTGCTGAAGTTTCTTGACATCCTGGGTGCTGAAGGCTGGCGAGCTGGGGCCGTGAATACTAAGAGGTCTTATTTCCAAGCTTAGCACCATCGGATCATAGGAAATTCTGTTTCCTAGGTTTTGACAAACTCAGTTACACCCCAATACATGTCTACTGGGATTGAGAAAACCCAACTTTATAGGCTATATTATTTTAGTCCCTTACTTTGGCTTCAGAAGCATTAGAATATATGAAGACCCATATGGACTCAGGAGCCTTGTGAGCTGCAGAATGCCAGGAGCTGTGAGTCACCCATGGTATCTTCTTGGCAGTTCTATACATGGCTTGTCTCACACGGAGGTCTGAGAGCATTGCTCTCAAAGGTCTCAGAGCATTGCTGACTTTTGGTTTACAATTGTAACTGTCTTGTGGTCACTTAAGAAAATTGATTTAGTGTTTTTATTTGCATTAAAGATTATAAGCATTGAGTGTTATATGTATAGTTCATATGTTGGCTAAATGAAGTCATTGTGCTCTATTCCAGTGGTAATTATGTTTTCAATATAATTATTACAAAGAGATTCTATAGCTTTCAGTAGGTCATCAAAGGGGTCAGTGATCCCCCAAAAGGTTGAGGTGGATTTTAGCCCAGGTAGAGGCCTCTGGGCACAGAGGGTTTCCTGATGGGCAGGATGCTGCTCAGAGAGTGTGTAATCCACCAATATGGCACCCACTGATTTTCCAGATCAGCACTGTCTGTGCTTCTAAAGAAATGCCATATATGTTCTCTGGTGCTGCCTGTGAATTATTGTTCATATTTTCTTTTATTAGGTTGAACAATATGAAATTACTGCTATTTGACCACTTTTTTACTTGCGAAAATCAGAATACAAATGGTTCAACACAATACAGGAAGCCAAGTACCTAGTTTGAGCCCTTTTAAGAAGGAAAATGGAAATTCCTCTTAAATACATTTGTGACTTTGACACTTTTTCTCCTTTTCCTCAGGACTGTAATGCCAAACATCTGAATCACAACAACCACCAACTCTCTGTAAGGAGTTTGATAATGGACTCTTAAGGACGAGACTTTAACCATGATAAGATGACTTCTCAGCTCCAGGGCTAGCTAGAACAGATGCTAGGATTAAGGGAAGAGAAGAGAAGAGAAGAGAAGAGAAGAGAAGAGAAGAGAATTATTTCATGTCAAAATCTTACTGGGCTGAGCTATAGGAATGTAACATGCCAGAGCTGGGAAATGCTCTGTATACTTTATTTGATGCTTGTCTGGCCCTCACACAAGCATTTTGTATGGTTTATAGCCCTGTGATTTGACAGGTGAAGGGAAACAGGAGGGAGGACCAGAGAAATGCTACACCATTGACAAAAGAGCCAGAACATATCATTCCTTTGAATAAAAGGATAAAGGGCCTGATGTTCTTTTGCCTGGAGAAGAGGGTTGGAAGTGAATGAGTAGCTATTGTATTTAAGGCACTACTAGGACCACTGCTGTGGTTCTCTACCTCAACAGAGGCCTAAGGAGGAATGAACTTCAACCACAGGCAGGGATGGCTTCTTGATCATTATGGCAACAAATATAGGAGGCGCTAGGTGACATTTCAAACAATCCTTTCCCCACCAACTATGGAATCTTAGTATCATCCTTTCAAGATATCATAACTGTTTCATCTTTATCTCTAACCAGTAGGGACAAGTGTTTCAGAGTGAGTCAGGAATTAGGAACAGGCTGGAAGGAAAGAGTTTGGGGTGGGGGCTGAGACCTTTATGTTGTCTTAAACACACTTGAGCTAAGGTCAGTCCTGCCTGTGACAAAATCACATAATCTCTCTGGATCTTTTTCTACCTGTCAATGGAAGGTGAATCAGGAAAGAATACCATCATCGTATAATTTATTGAGATGAAATCCATATGACATAAAATAAACCATTTTAAAGTGAATAATTCAGTGGGTTTTGTACACTCACAGTACTGTGCAAACACCACCTCTATCTAGTTCCAAAAAATTTCCATTAATCTGAAGTAAAACCTCTTATCCATTTAATAGTTTCTCCCCATTCTCTCCTCCCCTGGTTCACCCCTGGCAACCACCTAATCTGCATCTTCTTTCTACAGATTTATCTACTCTGGAGATTTCAAGTAAATGGAATCATGCAATATGTGACCTTCTGTGTCTGGCTTCTTTCCCTTAGCATGATGTTTTCATGCTTCATCAACACTGAAGCCTATAGAAGTATTTCATTCCTTTTTATGGCTGAATAATATTCCAGTGCACATTTTTACCACAATTTGCTTATCCATTCATCAGTTGATGGGCATTTGGGCTATTTCTCCCATTTTTTTGTAAAGTAGGCTCCACACCCCAGCATGGAGCCCAGCGTGGGTCCTGAACTCACTACCCTGAGATCAAGACCCAAGCTGGGATCAAGAGTCGGATGCTCAACCAACTGAGCCACCCAGGCGCCCTGGGCTATTTCTACATTTTGGCTATTGTGAACAGGGCTGCTATATGACATGTATGCACATATACTTGTCTGAGCACCTGTTTTCAATTCTGTGGGTACATACCTAGCAGTTGAATAGTGGGGTAATATAGTAATTCTATGCTTAATGTTTTGAGGAACTGCCAGGCTATTCTCCACAGTAGCCATTCCCACCAGTAATATATGAGGGTTCCCCCTTCTCCACATCCTTGTCAATACCTGTTATTATATAACTTTTGCTACAGGCCATCATAGCAGGTCTGAAGTGGTATCTTATGGGGTTTTGATTTGCATTTCCTTAATGACTAGTGATGTTGATCTTTTCATGGTTTTTTGTTGGCTTTTTAATATCTTCTTTGGAGAAATGGCTATTCAAGCCCTTTGCCTGCTTAAAAAATTGGATTGTTTGTCTTTTTATTGTTGAGCCATGTAATTCTTTATGTATAGTAGTCTAATTCTCCTCCAGGATTTTTAGAGGATTTTTTTTTCTTTGTCATGGATGCAAGACATAGTATGTATAAGAATCACCCAGAAAGTTTGTGTTAAAACACAGATTCAGGGACGCCTGGGTGGCTCAGTTGGTTAAGCGGCTGCCTTCAGCTCAGGTCATGATCCCAGCGTCCTGGGATCGAGTCCCACATCAGGCTCCTTGCTCGGCAGGGAGCCTGCTTCTCCCTCTGCCTCTGCCTGCCACTCTATCTGCCTGTGCTCTCTCTCTGACAAATAAATAAATTTAAAAAACAAACAAACAAACAAACAAAAAAAAAAAAACACAGATTCATGGCCCCATCAATTTTCCTCTCCCAGATTCTGACTTCAAAGGTCTGGGATGAGACCAAGAATTTGCATGTCCAACCAACTCCCAGATAATACTGATGGTGTTGACCCATGGACCACATTTTGAGTAGTACTGCTAATATAGACAGCTTTTTGAGTGGCTGTCCCATCCTTATACTCCTGTTCTGAGACCTCCTCTTATTTTCTTCAGAATAATAGGTTCCTGTGACCATATGTGTACTCCATGATTGCATCCCTTGGCACAAGCTGGTTGACCATAAGAGGTGCCTGACCCAAGCTGGACCAGCCACATATTCTCTCTTATGAATTTGCAGTTGGGACTCAGAGATACTAGTCTGTTTTCTACTGGTTTCATAATTGAATTGTATAAGTGCTAAGTTGGGGTGTGACCATCCTCTGTTTTGTGCTTATAGAAAAGTTACAAGGATAATACAGAGCTCCTGTGTATGTTTCACTCAGTTTCTCCTCATATTAACATTAAATAACTATAGTATACTTATCAAAACTAAGAAATTAATATTGGTACGTTACTATTAATTAAATTTTAGAGTTTATTTGGATTTTTATCAGTTTTTACACTAAATTATCTATCACCCCCCCCCCTTTTTTCTGGATACAATCCAGTATATCTTATTGAGTTTAGTCATCTCATTTCCTTAGTCTCTGGGCTTCTGACAAATTCCCAGATGCCCCTTGCTTGCCATGACCTTGACAGTTTTAAGGAGTACTGACCAGATATTTTGTAGAATAATCCCAATTTGAATTTGCCTGTTGTTTTTCTTATGGAGAAAGTGAGGTTAGTCATTTCTGGGGAGAAATCTATAGAGGTGAGGTGCCCTCCTCATCATTTCATATCGGGAGTATTATGATATCTACATGACTTATTGCATGTGATGTTATCCTCAATCATTTGGTTAAGGTACTGTCTGCCAGGTTGTTCCACTGTAAAGTGTTGACTTATCCCTTTCCACTTTCTATTCTTTGGAAGTGAGTCATGAAGTCCAGCCTATACTCATGGAGAGGGGAATTAAGCTCTACCTCCTGGAGGGAGCAGTATCCACAAATATAATTTGAAATTTTGTAGGGAAGAATTGTCCTTTTTCCTTAAAAATAGTTATTTATTTAGTCATTTAATTATATTACTATGGGCTAGCAAATACTTCTATGCTTTGGATTATAATCTAGTACTATGCTATTTCTTTTGATGCTCAAATTCTTCCAGCTTTGGCCACTGGGAGCTCTTTTAGTTTGGCTTCGTGTCCCTTTGACATCCTTCCTTCCTCTTCCCCTTCCTCCACCTCCTTTTCTTTTTCCTTCTTTTTGCACTTCTTTACTTTCCAGGCACTGAAAGAACTTTCTCTCTCAATTTATTCATTTAACAGAACAACCCCATGAGATAGGTTCCCAATATTTTCCCCCTTCTACAGATGAGAAAACTGAAGTCCAGAGGTGGCCATGTGTTCTGTGTGCCTGTGCTTGTGGGCATGTTGTAGACACAGAGGAGGTGAGAGAGGCTTCCCAGTGCCCGAGGGCTTTCTAGTTCTTGATTCCTGCATCTCCTGAAACTTATCTATATTTTTCTTGGGTTCTATGAGAAGTCCCTGTTTGTTTGTTTGTTTGTTTTTAAAAGATTTTATTTATTTGACAGACAGATCACAAGTAGGCAGAGAGGCAGGCAGAGGGAGAGGGGGAAGCAGGCTCCCTGCCGAGCAGAGAGCCCATTGAGGGGCTCAATCCCAGGACCCTGAGACCATGACCTGAGCCAAAGGTGGAGGCTCAACCCACTGAGCCACCCAGGCTCCCAGCCCTGTATCTTTATAAGATGCTTTCTCTCCCCAGAAAGATGATTTGAGTGGAATTCTGTGCATGCTGGGGGGTCAGACTTGACCCCACCATAGCTCATGGTGTTATCTTAAAATCTGAAGGAAGCATCCACACCATCATTTTATAGATGAAGCATCTAAAATACAATGAGCATTAGTGGATCAGATATCAGTCCATGGACTGACTGCCAGTCCAGGGTCAGCTCTACAGGATTTCACCACCTACTGATGAGAGCTGGGTGGATAAGGAACGAGCTCAGGGTTTAGGTGAGCAGAAAGCCTAGTGTTGAAATAGCACTGCGCACCTAGTACCCTATGGCCCAGTGGAGACACCCAGTACCTCTCCCAGGCTTGAGGGAAAAGACTGCCCCCCCCCCCCCCCGCCCGCCGCCAGAAGGTGCAGTTGAAGCTCATGAAGCAGGTGAGTCTTACCAGCGACAGTGTGGGGAGAGAGACAGAGAAGTTCAGGTGAAGACCATGCAAGCACAGCGAGGTGGGGGTGGTGGCAAGAGCTGGGAGCCATGGTTCTTGCTTCTTGTCACAGAAGATGATGGGGGACAATCCCACTGAATGTTGGTTGCAACATTTGTATGGGATTTATAACTGACAACATGGACTGTTTACATTAAGCAGGTGGCCCCTCTGAATACTCTTCAGCATTGGCAAATGGGGGCATTAACTTGTCCTTTTTCTGCTTTGCCTCAGGAAACACCACTACCCAGGTAGAAGTTGTAGCTTTTTCAGAAGACTGTTGAGAGAACAAGCTGCTTTTATTTGTTTGTTTGTGTGTGTGTGTGTGTTCAATATTCTGCATATCTTAGTTAAATAGCTTAGAATTTATATTTATAAAACAGACATATTTTCATTTAATTTTATTTAAGATTTTATTTATTTATTTATTTGAAGGGGGGGAGAGGCAAAGGGTGAGGAAGAGAGAAAGAATCCTAAGCAGACTTCCCATGGAGCACGGAGTTGTGGAGGCTCGATCTCACAGCCCTGAGATCATGACCTAAGCCTAAATCAAGAGTCAGACACTTAACTGACTGAGCCACCCAGGCGTCCCATGGAACATGGCCACTGTGAGAAAGGAATTTTCCCCAAAAGATCAGAGAAGTGTTTGGCAACTTTGTAACTTGCAGGTTCCATAGCTTATCACACTTTTAAGTGGAAGATCATATGAGCCTCAGCCTTTAGCCTCCTGTCTTACTGATTTACAGACTGCTATCTCTGAGGAGCATGTGAGTTGAGTGAGAGGAAATCAGAACACTTGTTCATGGTTTTTTTTTTAAATTTTATTTATGTATTTGACAGACAGAGATTACAAGTAGGCAAGAGAGGCAGGCAGGGAGAGAGAGGAGGAAGCAGGCTTCTCCACGAAGCAGAGAGCCCTATGCGGGGCTCGATCCCAGGACCCTGGGATCATGACCTGAGCCGAAAGCAGAGGCTTTAATCCACTGAGCCACCCAGGCGCCCTCATGGTTGTTTTTAAAAGCAGATTATTTACTGTATTTTTATGGCAGGCAGGAGAAAAAGTGTTAACATGTTTTTTAATGAATTCAGATATTTAAATGATAAATGACTAATTATTGTGTAGATACAAAATAAGCCAATAAGTGATCAATGATTAAAAAAAAAACAACAGATTTTTCCAGTCTCCTAATTCTGGACCTGCCTGTACCCTGTCACTAAAGTCCCCTCTATGAGTGAGGTATAGTGAGGGGTCAGGGGTCCTCACTGGCCCCACCTGCTACTGTGAGGAGTAAGAGACTCACCAATCCTGTTCCACATAGCAGCTGATAAGATCAGGTTGCCCCTGTCACTCTCCCTCTCCCACATACACCTAGCACACATGGGTGACTTAGTGTGGAAGGAATTATATGTGTTAGTATGAGTAAAGATAATAATAAATTATAAGAACAGCTAACATTTAAGCATTTACTATGGTGGCAGATAACATTAACTCAATTCTCAGAAACTATCATAGAATGTATACTACTAACACCCTGAATTTACAGATGAGGAAATTGAGGCACAAAGACTATCACGCAGCATGTGGGTGGCACAGTGAGCACTTCGTCTTGGCCACCGTAATCACAGCCTTGTATACTGCCTTTCATATGTTTCAATTCACACTGATACGTGTTTCCCACATCACTGTCTCAGGGAATATTGTCTTTGTGGACATATTTATGTCCTTCTGGAAACTTCTGAGGGGTGGTATATAGGCAGAGAGCACCAAACTCAACTGCTATAACTCCTCTCCCAAGAATCTTAGAAATGCAATATGATGACGAAATCTCTATCCCTGTCACAAATGGCTTGCGGGTCCTTTATGGAGATGCCTACCTTGGTTGAGAAGATAGGGCGATACGCTTGCTTGGTGAGGAATCTGGGCATAGGGTTGCCTGGCTCTGTGGTTTAAGGAAAGAAGCGTGTGCATTGGGGGATGGGGTGTAGTGGGTGCTGGGGGGTGGCTCTTGGGTCAGAAACAAGAAGAAAAGGTGTCCCCACTTTAAAGAGGGACGGCAGAGGCCAAGGGGGAGCGGGAATCCCCAGTGGCAACATGAAAGCCAATGCTGTGGAGAAAGGTGCAAGAGGAAGAAATTTCAGAGTGAAATGACGCATGCTCTGCAGTGTGATCCCCTCGTGACTTCCCTGCACTCAGTCTTCAGGAACGTTCATGAAAACGGGTGAAGGGTTATGGTCACTGGAGCAGGTGGAGACAGAAGCAGCCAGTCTGAACACAGGGTGGGTGTCAGCTAGGTACAGAAGGAGGGAAGTAAGAGAAAGAAGCATATAGCGAGTTGCCAATGTTCTGTGATGCACACATATGTGTTATATATATATGATAATATACAGGTTGATTACAAAGAAAAAGGCATGTAATGAACATGAAGTTGGGAGATGATGAACAAATCCGTCTTTGCTTGACCTTCACCTCACTGCACCCCCGGGATAAAACCATGGTCCCTTCCTGAGTCAGCTTCCACTGCCCTAGGATGGGCCACCTGGCTTCTTTCATGAAGGTCAGAAGCAAAGTCCCTTCCCCTGTGTCATTACCGTTCTCCTGCTTGATACTGAGCCATCTCTCACCCCTGGAGACTCTCTCCTTGCCAGCAAGCTGCAGACCCACCTCTTGTTGGTACCCACTGGGTGGCTCTGCTTACCTTCACTCCTGGAGACAGGGCCATGCCTAAAACTGTAAGCTGGCCTGAGGTTTCCTGCCTCATAAAGAATGAGGATCATCAGGGCAAATGCTCTGACAAAGCCTTTGGGTGGCTAACAGGCAATTGTAAGGATTTTGATCAAGAGGACTTTGGTACTAATCTGGGCTTCCAGTAAAGAAAGAAGTGGAGTGACATCGTGAATTTAGCAGCTGGATGTGCTCTGCTGCTTCACCAACTCTGGGTTCCTTCTCCTGGCTTGTTGGTGGTGAATCCTTTGGTAGAGAAGCCATGCCCTTGGGACCCGAGCCTGGGGGAAGCCGGGCCAAGTCTTCCAGTGAGGGCCTCCCACTTCATGCATGCATCAAAGGAAGTGTGTGCCAAGCAGGGATTTTCTGGCCATCAAAGCACTGAGGGTGGGAGGCTTTCTTGAGTACTTCACGAAAGATGTAGTCATGTTGTCAACAGTGTGTGCTGGTTAGGCTGACTTGTTGCAAGGAGTACAGACTCACTCATGCTGTCTCAGGCAGTGATGGGGAATTCACATTTAGGGGACTTGCCCACATGGGGACTTGCCCACATGGCCAGGCCTCATGGGCACTGAGGTCTGATAAAATAGCCAGTCTCCAGGAGGACGTGTGACCAATGTCTCTCAGAAGGCAGAGCCATCCTAGGATTTTCTGACCTTCACTTGAATGTTCTCCAAGCCCCAAGGCCCAGGGCCTGGTCTTCCTCTACTCCTCTTTGTGCATCATTTTGTTTCTTTTTTTCTTAGCCGCTAACTGATTCTCAGCACAGCATGGCAGCTCGATTTTCCCAGAGCCAGAGATCCAACAGAGAAGGCACTCTGAAGACAGAAGCGATAGCTTTTTCCTAACCCAATGTTAGAAGTGACATATCTTCACTTCTGCCATATCATAGTGGTTACAAAGACTAACCCTGGGAACAGGTGGGCATGATCTACATGCGTAAAAACCAGGAGGTGGCAATCATCAAGAGCCCAGTTGGAGGCTGGCTACGGCATTATCTCGAGAAGCATTGGATATTTTCTGTTCAGTCCTCTTGCCCTCTGACAACCATTCCCACTCCTTTTATGCTTCCTCCTGGGAGGAACTACATTTCTCAGACTCCCTTCTGATCAGGGTTCTGGATATGATTTAGATTCGGCAAAAGAGTTGATACTTGGGAAGCAGATGGAAGCAGAGCCATTCATCCTCCAGTACATACAGGCTTCGGGGGATGAGTTTTCCAGTGTCTAAGAGCCAGACTCCACCTGCCTCTGCCATTCGGAGGCTTTGGGGCCGCAGGGCAATGCTGACTTCAGCAGTGGTGCTGAAGCTTTCTATATCTCTTGTCAGCAACAGCAGCATCCTAAACTCTGGGTTGTAGCTTGTGGACATATGACCAAAATGACTTACTGGCAACCCCCTCGCTTTTGCTCTTCCAGGCCTCCTAACTCTTTTGTGAGCACAAAATTCATATGATCTGAAAGCACATAGTTGTAAGGACGTAACTCTAACAGTTTTATAAGCATATCATAGTACGCAAAAGATCAGTACATCTCCTTTTGCGTGAATACCTAATAAGATCTCTGTTTTTCTGGGCTGGGAGATAAAACAGTAGTATAGCAGTGAAATACATGGTCAGACTGCCTCTTCAAATTGTGTCTCCACCACTTATTTGTTGGGTGGCATTGAACAATTACTTAACCTCGTGAAGTTTTGGGATCCTCATCTATAAAATTGGGATAATAATAGCATCTATCTCATAGCGATGTTATGAGAATTAATGTGTTGAGATAATGGATAAAAAATACTTAGCATGTATCTGGCACATAATAAGTGCTTAATAAATAGGTATTTTTATTATTATCATTTGCTGCTATTCCTGATGATCTCTGGTGATCATCTGCTATTCCTGGTGATCTCTAAAGCTCACATTGAGAGGGTTTAGAAGAAAGTCATGGACAAACCCAAGCTGTCTGGTCTCTTGTCTAAGTGGAATAAACATGTGGTCTTTAGAATTGAAAGGGATAAGTATATGGCTGGGAGTTTAGTGAAGGTCGGCTCAGAAGCCTTGCTACAGGAAGGGGAGCCAGAGAGGGCAGACAGCAGGCCAGGTGCTGGAGAAAGACCCATGACAGCAGGCAAGGTCTGAACCGATAAACAGATGACCACATGCTCTTAGGTCCTAAAACCATTACAAATGCATCCAGCCTCTGTACCAAGGACTGGAAAACCCCGCAAGGCATAGGCAAATGGGGCTTTTTCTGAGTAAAAAAAAATGTCCAGCCCATGAAGCAGAGAGACATGGATGGGACCCACATCCTCTCTCTAGATCCAAGAACCTGGACAAATCACCAGAGCTCTCTTTGGAGAACCAAGTCAAGTTCTTTCTGTGGTCAAGGTGGCCAGGGTATCTTGCAAAGTTGTTGGTGAAGCTGGGGACATCTTCGTCTCACAAAGAACAAGGAGAACAAGTAGCCTACCCAAGGTTACATAGTCAGTTAATCCAAATCTCTTCACCCTTATTCTGGCACATTTTTTTCTTATACATGGCTGTACTGAGAAGCTAATGGATATCCCAAATTTGGTTGGCCTTTAATTACTGGGTTACTTGGTAAAAGAGCAAGAGGAAGGCCATAACTTTCCCTTAATTTTTGAGATTTGGGTTGTGCTGGAACATGAGGAAGCAAGAAAAGTAATTAAAAACGTTCAGATTTCTGCCATTTGTATTTTGTAGACAGAGTTTTTAAGTTCCAGAAAGAGGAGATATAACTGCTATAATGAAAGGCAATAGAAGTTCTTCACTTGGGGTCCAAGTATCCTTACTGGTTCTATGCATGGCTCCAAAGTGATGTGAGATTTTGTGCTTATGTGAGAATAAAGGCTTATAGCTTTCAATATATTCACAAGAGAGTCCATAACCCAAAAAGTTTAAGAAACACTGCTATTGAATTTCATGTCCCAACAGCATTGGCTAGATAGTTTATTCATTCATTAAGCAGACATTTATTGAACCTACTTGATGCCTTAAGGGCATTTAAAGTCCATCACATTAAAAACCCGAGTCAGGATCTTCCCACGAAAACCTCTGCTGGTGTTCTCTTCTCTTCTTGTGTTCTCTGTATCAACAAGAGGCACCAGCACCCAGGAGCTCTGAAATCCAGAAGCCTGGGAGTCATCCTTGACACCTCCATCTCCCCAGCCCCTATTTCCAGTCCATCAGCAAACCCTGTCACTGCTACATCCTAACTCTCTCTCATATCCTACCATATCTCATCAAATCAGGTCAAGTTGCTAGTAATAGATTAGCAACTATTTTAGTAAAAGTGGCAATTTTTAAAAAATTTATTATTTTTTAAAAATTTCTTTTCAGTGTAACAGAATTCATAGTTTTACACCACACCCAGGGCTCCATGCAATGCGTGCCCTCCACAATACCCACCACCAGGCTCCCCCAACCTCCCACCCCCCGCCCCTTCAAAACCCTCAGGTTATTTTTCAGAGTCCATGGTCTCTCATGGTTCATTTCCCCCCCAATTTCCCTCAACTCCCTTCTCCTCTCCATCTCCCCATGTCCTCCGTGTTATTTGTTATGCTCCGCAAATAAGTGAAACCATATGATAGTTGACTCTCTCTGCTTGACTTATTTCACTCAGCATAATCTCTTCCAGTCCCGTCCATGTTGCTACAAAAGTCAGCTATTCATCCTTTCTGATGGAGGCATAATACTCCATAGTGTATATGGACCACATCTT
>PISX010021823.1:0-32808 GCA_004024625.1 Mellivora capensis
AAGAAAAGGGACAAAAGCCTGGGTTGATGTCTGTTCAGCTTTAGTATTTTAGGAACAACAAATCTACCTTCTTACAGGCTTCTGGGCAGGAGAACTCTCTAAAAATAATCCCTATTCTCTGAACCTGCATGAGGAGAGAAACCAAGAAGGAATGAGGTAGAGAACTCTTCATGATGAAAATTGGCAATGGATAATGCTCCCAGAATATACCCGAAATTTATAAGCTTATGGGTTTATGGTTGGCTCGTTCTGGGTAGATGTTAGCAAATGGATCCCCAATGGGTTAGCAAAACTATAATCTAGGTTACTAGTTAAATGTATTTCTTTTCTCCTCAACCCAGTGAAATGTAACTGTGCACATAACCTTTGGAAACTTAAAGCATTCCTCAGCTGAAAATCTCCTGGCTGGGGTTGGGGTTCCTTCCAGAATTTGGGTCTGAAGTTTCCCCTTTCTAACAGAGTATTGTTTTAATTAACCTGTAATAATGAATCTTAGTGGAACCTTGTGATGTTACTGGATCTTGGGAATTTAGAAGCAAACCCTAGCTTCTACATGCTGGTAAAAAGAGTAAAAACTTTTTTTTTTTTCTTAAAGTTTGCATTATTTCTTTGAAGGATAGTAGACGGTTTCTCAATTACCTAAATAACCGACTTGGTGATGAGAGAAGGTAAGTATGTCTCTAGGTGTCACTTTAATGACTAGTTTTATTTTGAAAATATCTAATATTAGAAATCTAGGATGTGTTCTATTTCAGAGAATAGAAGATACATAACTTATCACTACTAGGTTATCTATTGAATAGAAACATCAGGAGATTAGATCCATTCTCTGTAGTGATTCATTTGTATGTGTTTAAAAATAACCTCTGGGGCTCCTGGGTGGCTCAGTGGGCTAGGGCCTCTGCCTTCGGCTCAGGTCATGATCCCAGGGTCCTGGGATCGAGCCCCGCATTGGGCTCTCTGCTCAGCGGGGAGCCTGCTTCCTCCTCTCTCTCTGCTTGCCTCTCTGCCTACTTGTAATCTCTGCCTGTCAAATAAATAAGGTTATTTTTTTTAAAGATTTTATCAGGTTTTTTTTTTTTTTTTAGCATATTATGCTTTGGAATATTTTTAACATGTTCCCTAGTAGATTTTATGAAATAATTTTTTTTGAAGTCCATAGAGATAGTAAATTCCCATCAAGAACTCTATATAATAAACCTAAGTTCAGCCCAGCAACTAGGCAAAGAGTATTTGTAAGCCTGGCTGGTAGACCCGTAAACTGTACTTGTACACTAGCCAGATGGAGACTGGAAATCTCCCCAGAGTAGTATCCATTTGTAGGTTTGAGACCCTCTTCCATACTTTATGCAAAGAGATTTAATCACATAACCTAGATAAAAATGCTTGTTATAAAACGTGTAAGTTGTGTTGGGTATCTGCCCATATTTTTTACGTTGTGAAATGTTTTGCAGGGTCTATTCATTTCCGTGTATTGCTGCTTTTGCTGATGGGCATGAGGTATGTTCGTCTCTGGGGTTGTGAAAGTAGGATCTATGAGACCCATATATACTAACTTAGGTGTACATACTTAGGCCAAACTCCTCTCCCTAAAGAAGGGCTCTTTAGAAAAGGAAGCTTACTTCTTTTAGAGGTCTCCATTCTGAAGCCCTTCTTCACCTGTCTTCTCTCCTACTCTAACTGGGATACATTACTAATAAGTTTAAGGGTTCTATTGTTAATGCCAGATACAGGAATTTTAGGGTTGATACCGTGTTCATGAGATCTATTACATGAATCTGGCATTATTTTACCCTATTAGTGGATACCATTATTCATGCCTGTATTGTAAGGAAAAGAGCAATTCCCTTGTATCTTGCCATCCATTTGATGTTCCCTACCTTATCCACAGAAATTGGGGGCTCTATTTTCACAAGATATTTCTGCCTTGTACTTTACAGTCTAAGGGTGAGCAGTTTCTTTTTACCACCTTCTAAATGAACAAGGTCCACCTATAGCATCTTCACAGGGGATAAATTCTTCAAAGACCTATGAACCTTGACTCAGCTCAAGTTTCCTGGACCTTGTCATCAAAATGTCCTAATCAACTGTTTCTTTGCTTTGGATTTAGAGGCTGTTTCTTGGCCTCTGAGCTGAGTTAGTCAGGAGTTAAAGAATGCCTGACTATACCACAAGTTTCTTCTCCCTAGGACTGATTTTAGTAGGCTGATTGGTTTCTGCATCTTTATTTTCCTGATTATCGGAAGTTTCCAGTATCTGCTTGGTGGTGATTTTTTTTTTTCCCACTTCTAAATTCCCATCAGCTTCAACATGGCCCTCAAACTGGCTTCCCATAACATACATTGTAGGTTAAAATCATCATTCAAAGAAGTAAGCACATATGATGGGAAGTTGCCCAAGAAATAGAATTTTCAGAAAAGCCAGTGGTCTATTTTTTTTCCATTTTTAAGCTACAAAACTCTTCATATACTTTCTGATATGTCTAGAAAACATCTGGGAGGAAACAAAGGTATTAATGTTTCTCTGGAAAGGTACCCATGGGAAGTTGAAGGGCAGAGAAGGAGACCTTGACTGTTTCTAGAAACACAATACGGTTTAAAGCTTTTTTCCTATAAGCATCTATTTTACAATCAATTAAAATGAAGGTAATTTGAAATCAAGTCTTAGCTCTACTCTAATGGATATAGTAAGGTAGATGGCAAATAATCACTTATATTTGATAATACCTCCTTAAAGTTTCCATCTCTAGGCAGTATGTTTCAATATAGGACTATTTTTTCATGATTCTCTCGGGGAAAATAAGTGAATAGAGTCCTCTGACACATTTAAACATCTTTTAAATGTAAAGCTAAGGATAGTGGTTGTTTTTTCTTCTTCCAGAAATACCTTAGTTATATGAAGTTAAGACCTTCCTTCTGCTTTGCAGAAGTAAGGCAATAAAGACCTCCTACAATACTAAAGTAGTGTTTTTCCAAGAAAAGCAAAAGTTGTTTTTAGTGGACTAATTTCCCTCTGACTCTTTAACAGGATATATACACAATTCATGTTGAAATTACATCTTACAGATGAGAAAACCAGAAGATGAAAAACTAGAGAAATTTTGGATTGACTTCAACCTCGGAAGTCAGAGTGTCACTTTTTATATAGATAATAGTAAGGTAACTATGTTTAATTCCTACTTAAACCAAATGCTTAGAGATTGTTTATATACAGATACGTTATGTGCTCATGAACGTAACTTACTTTTTTCCAGAGTGCTCTGTGGGACTCAGTAAGACTTTTGAGGGAAGCAGTGGTTAATTTCAATGTAATAGGTAAGATAATTCTAAACCACCCCACATTTAGTTCTGATTCTAGAGCAGACTTTGTTCTTTGAGGTAGGAGGGAGATGGTATAGCATGATGGAAAAAACACTGCTCAGGGCCAGGATGCAAGTGTACAAGGTTGAGGACTCCTTTACTTTGTGACTTTAGGATTCAATTATTTGCCCGGGTTTTGTTTTTTTTTTTTTAATAGTAAAAATAGTTACTCAAACTTCAAAACAGAATCACCATGTGAGACAGCAACTTCACTTCTAGATAGCAGACTTGAAAACAGATTGACATACTGATGTAGATTGCAATATTATTCACAATCGCCAAGAGGTGGAAGTGACCCAAATGTCCATCTAATGGTGAATAAGGAACGGAATATGGACGGAATACTATCCAGCTTTAAAAGGAAAGGAAAATCTGGCACATGCTACAATAAGGATGAACCTTCAGGACCTTATGCTACGTGAATAGGCTAATCAAAACAAATATCCTATCATTGCATTTATGGGTATCTCTCAAAGTGATAGAGACAGGAAGTAGAGTAGGGGCTGTGGGGAAAAGGAAATGGGGAGCTGCTGTTTAACAGAGTTTTAGATCTGCAAGACACAATTCCAGAGATCTGTGGTACAGCAATGTGAACATACTTAATGCTACTGAACTATATATTTTAGAGTGGTTAACATGGAGAATGTTTTATGCTGCAATTGAAAAGCTGGGAGAAGGAGAGCAGGTACTTATAACCAGAACAGGGAAAGCATCTCAGGCTAACTCCATGCTGTGCATGGAGCATGACGTGGGGCTCTCTCGCCACTGTGAGATCATGACCTGAGCTGAAACAAAGAGTTGGATGATGCCTAAATGACTAAGCCTGCCCCCAGGTGGTTTTCCTGTCTCCAGAAGCAGTCCATGCCCTCTAGGCTCTTTCCCCACCAAGACTAGTGACCTTTAAAACTCCATACTTTTTAAGCCCTGCTGGTTGCCAGACCTCACAAAATTCAGCCCTTCTCATTTTCCAAGCCAATTACTTTGGAGAAATGTTCTCCTTGTGTGTTCTCCTGTGTACTCCCTTGCCTTTCATTGAAACCAGCTCCCACCCCTCCACAGCACCAGAGATCCATACTTCCTACTTTCTTCAGTGTGGCCTCTTCTCCCCCTTTAGTTGTGGCATTTGTTCTGTCCATCCTCAGAACAACTTTTGGGGTATTCAGGATGATTTGATAGTTATCTAGTCATGTTTGTGGGATGAGATAAGCCTACAGTCCTATTCATTCCGCCACCATTTAACCTCATTCCTCAGATCCTGGAGGGAAGTATCCAGTGCACCTCCAGGGGCCACACAAGGCGGTCAAGGCAGAGTGCAGACAGAGCACAACTCTTTGTTTCCAGGTCTGTTTTGTCTGATAGAAATATTGTTACTTCAGCTTTTCACATCCATTTGCATGACAAATAATTTTCCATCCCTTCACTTTTAATCTGCATGTGTCTTTAGGTCTGAAATGAGACTCTTGTAGGCAGCATATAGATGTGTCTTGCATTTTTATCTGTTCTGTCACTGTCTTGATGGGAGTGTTTAGTCCATTTACATTCAAAGATTTACTGATAAGTATGTACTTATTGCCATTTTGTAACTTGATTTGTGGTTTATCTAGATTTTTGTTCCCTTCTTGCTCTTTCCTCTGTTCGCTGGCTTTTTGGAGTCATATGCTTAGATTCCTTATTTTTTATAAATCTGCTACTGGTTTTTGATTTGTGGTTACCATTGGGTTTATAACCTCATACATATAATAATCTATACTTAGGCAATGGTCGCTTAAGTTTGAATCCATTCTTTACTCCTCTTCCTGCCCCTCCATGTTTTAGGTAGATGGTGTCATACTAACACCCTCTTATTTTATGAATCCATTGACTGGTTTTTATAGAAGTACTTAATTTTACTGCTTTTATATTCTCTTACGATCTTTTCAATGTCCTTAACATTTCTTGTAAGGCTGGTTTAGTTGTCATGAATTCCTTTAACTTTTGTTTCTGGAAAATTCTTTCTCTCCTTCTATTCTAAAAGACAGGCTTGCTGGATAGAGTATTCCTGGTTGCAATATTTTTACGATTTTATTTATTTGACAGAAGCACAGTGAGAAGGAACACAAGGGAAGTGAGAGGGAGAAATGGGCTTTCTGCTGAGCAGGGAGCCTAATGCAGGGCTCTATCCCAGGGATCATGCCCTGAACTGAAAACAGACACTTAATGCTTAATGACTGAGCCACCTAGGTGACCCAGGATTTTTCTTTTAGCACTCTGAGGGAGCCAGATGGAGTTAATGATAAAATTTAAGGTTTCTGCTGAAAAATCAGCTGATGGTCTTATGGGGTTTCCTTTGTACTTAACTGTCTTCTTTGCTGCTTTAAAAAATCTCTTTATACTACTTTTTGCCATTTTAACTGTATATCTTGTTGTGGACCTCACTGGGTTGATTTTTGTTGGTGATGCTATGCCTCTTGGAGCTGGGTATGTTTCCTTCCCCAGATTAGGGAAATTTTCAGCTATTTCTTCATATAGGCTCTCTGTCCCCTTTTCTCTTCTCCTTCTGGGATTCTTATAATATGAATGTTACGCTTGGTAGTATTGCTGAGTTCCCTCTCTATTTTCACTTTTTCTCTTATTCCACTTGATTGCTTTCCATTACTCTGTTCTCCAGGTCACTGACCTATTCTCCTTCTAGTCCATTTATTCCACCTAGTATATTAATTTCAGTTACTGAGGTCTTTATCTCTGATTCTTTGTTTTTTGTCTTTGTTGATGGTCTCACTGAGGTCTCCCACTCTTTTCTCAAAACCAGGGAGTATCTTTTTGACCATTACTTTAAATTTTATATCAGGAATATTATCTATTTCATTTAGCTCTTGCTATAATTTTGTTCTTTGACATGAGACCTATTCCTCTCATTTTGTCTGTGTCTCTCCCTATGTGTTCTGAAAGTCTACTATGCCTCCTGCTTTTGGAAGTAGGGACCTTATGAAGAAGAGGTCCTGTACTGCCCTGCAGTGCAATGTCCTCTGTTCACTAGAATCTGACACTTCATGAATATCTCCCTTATTTGTTGCATGTGTCCTATTGTGCTAAGCCACATTCACATTCAGTCCAGTTGTCTGCAGTGGCTCTTTGCTTCGTTGTGGCAAGGTTTGGTCCCTCGGTTTTTAGTGGGTCCATCTGGGGCTGCCTTGAGCTTAAATTGAGTCAGACCAGGGGTCTGGGAAATGACATAGTACCAAATTGCGAGGCTCTTTCCCTGTGTCGTATCCTGAGAAGATTTCATTGGTTGGAGGGGCCTTGCAGTCAGAGTAGATGACTGCCTCTCCTACCCCCATGGCTTGGGCCCACTGTGAGACTGGTATATGTGGTCCTCTTTCCCTCTACCTAGAGCAGGAGTCACTTTGGGGTGGTGGTGTGCTGCTTGCACACTGCCAGGCTTGTGATATGTTCTTGGATGCGTTCCAGCCACAGGTGTATTGGAGTGAGCAGGTCCTTGGGAGAACGCAGGGACAGGGTGTGTGGTGCCATTGAGTCAGACATATTTAAAATTTTATAGTACCTATTAAAAAGGCCAAAAGTAGATTGATTTCAACATATTATATTTCAAAAAAAATTTCACCCAGTATGTCCTAAATATTAGCATTTTAACACATAATCACTATAACAAGTGAGATCTTCTGCTTGCTTTTTTTGTGCGTGAAGTCGTCACAAACTGGTGATGTTTTATGCTTCTAGCACATCAGTTTGCAGTAGCCATGTTTCCGGTGTGTAGTTGGTCACAGGTCCAGACCCATGTGTCTCATTCTTTCTTCTTCATTCTCAATCCGGGACCCTTCATTTTTGCCTGTTCTTCCAGGCAGTTTACGCTTTCCTCGCCTGCAGCTTGGGACTCTGCTTGTAGTTACTGTGGCTTATTGTTGAACTCCTCATGCATTTTGGTCGAAACTGTTTCCTGAGACCAATTCCTATTTGTCGGTAGAGAGCAGGTGTCCTGGTAGGAGGCCCTCAAGGAGACTGTTGTCCTCGGAAACACAGGTCCCTCTGGGCACACGGGAGCCGCCTCCTTAAGTAGAGTCTATTGAAATGAAGGAGGATGATTCCATTTTTGTGTATGGGAAATAGTGATTTTTATTTTGAATTTTTAGAAGGACTTCAGAGAATGAGAATGAATGTTGTGTTTAATATATTGGGGAGTAAAATACCTGCTATAGGTGAAAGCTTTGTATTAAAAAAAGCTCCTTACAAATCAGATCGAATTCTATAGATGTCAAAACCATTTCTAAGGTTCTGCTGTTAAGGTAAGTTACTTCCTGTCTTTGCAAGATCAACCACACTGTCCTATTGTGTATATTTGTATGTATAAACCCACACAAAGGTGCATCTAACAAAAGTAATTTCAAAGTAACTTTATTTAATACAATTTCTTTTCATCTTATTGCAGAAAATCTGAACAAATGACAAATACCCAAGTGTAGTTATAGAATCTAATATTTTAGTATGTTGATACACATATGCATACTTTGTTCTTTTTTTTTTTTTTTAAGAAACTGAAAATAGGAAGATCCTCATTATTTGCCTGAAGAAACCTATTAATATTGACAACAAAGAAGTGATGGAAATAGAAATCCACTTTGATTCGCAATTCGACATATCAAAAGCTTCCATTGAAGCTTTAGGAGAAGATAGACAGGTGGCAGATTTAGTTCTTGATTATTTGAAAATGTTTCCGAATTTTTTTTCCTGTCTCTACCTTCCTTGTTTGGTTTTGATGTGAACATTTGCTCAAGCAGATAGCTTGATCTTTGGAATATCATGTAATTAGAGTTGAGAATCCGGGTTCTAATCTCAGTTCTTCCCATAGATCATTGCCTTAGGTCAGACCCAAGGCCTCTTTCTGCCTCAAAATGCTTTAAACCATTTATTGTGAACTGTTAAATTTTCTAGGATAACATCCCTATCTCACCACATTCTTCCAGAAATTTTGAAGATACTTGCTGTGGGCTTAACATTTCCTTCTCTTCATCCAATCCTTGAGAACTGAAGGAAATCACTAGAGATAGCGTCTCTTAAGGAGTTTTCCTGAAGTTCTGTCTCGTGGTGGTCAGGTGAAATAGATGAAGTAGTTACTCTTCTAGACTGCTATGGCTTCCATATCACTCATCATAATGTATCCCATTTATATGCGGGAGCACAATGCCTTGGGAACGCCTGGGTGGCTCAGATGGTTGAGCTTCTCCCTTTGGCTCAGGTCGTGATCTCAGGGTCCTAGGATCAAGTCCCTCATCAGGCTCCCTGCTCAGCGCGGAGTCTGCTTCTCCCTCTGCCTGACATCATTTACCCTGCTTGGGTGGGCTCTTTCTATGATAAAACCTTAAAAAAAAAAATTAAACCCTTAAAAAGCGCAATGCTTTTATCACAGATGGCAGGCAGAGCAAAGATATTTGTGACTAAAAAAAAAGACCTAAGATACTGTGGTAGTGGCCATAAGGAGATTGAATTAAGATATCAGAACTGAGGGAAGAAGCCTAGGGCCCATTTCCTTTTGGCACTGAGTTGTATATGAAAACATGTTAGTCTATTAAGGGCTCTGCAGCAGAGTTGCCAAATCCTCACTACATGAAAAGACCATTTCATGGATGGGATGAGAAATAGAGTAGAATCAATCACTTAATTAAAAAAAAAATACTTCGTATATCATGTTACATATGAATTGGCCTAGCACTGATGCTAGACTGGCTGAGACCCCAAGAGGGAGGACCTCCAACTCGGCTTTATGGGAGAATGAATTCAAGAACAAGCCATGTAGAGAAAGGGACAAAGAATTATCAAGTCTAGAAAGGAACTAATTCACGGACAAAGTAGTTTCTCTGCCCAGATGAGGAAGCAGACCCTTCCCACCACACCCCACATTGCCTTTGATGAAGGGTTTTATATGTTTAAAATTAACCATATAGAGAAGGGCTTTCTAAATTTGGGTTTATCATTTACAGTTGGCAATAAGATTAACTTCTTTTCTTACTTACATTTGTTGTGTTCTGAGCCTTAAGTTTTCCTTAACAAAAACTTTCAGTTTACTCCTCTTTTAAAGGTCATGTGGATTTTGGCTTGCATTTCAGATGTTGCCTGAGCAGATGAGAAGCTCCTCAGAACTTTCTGGTAAACTTGAGAAAGAAGACCTTGGCATTTCTAGCACCCTTGAAAGAGAGACAGGTATATTGGGAAATAAAATTTCTTACTCTGAATTTTTTAAAAACAATGATAAAATCTTACTTGGAAGAGGTCACTGCAAGCCTGTGGTGTGGGAGAGTAATTAGTATACCATTGTACCGACAGAGAACAAAGCTGCTAGCCACCTTGAGTCCTTTTCCCTACCCAATACATTGTCTTGTGGGTCAAATGGAAATGACAAAGGAGAAAAAATGAGTCATGGCTGTGGCTATCCACAAAGCTGACCTGCACAGATCCTGTATCTGTTAGGAGTTAAAGCCATTTCTCAAAGTCCCCATATATTTTGGATTCTAAAGTTTTAATGCAGAATGTAACTACCGGCTCTTACCAATAGATGGCAATGTACCTACAGTGTGGGATCCCACAGAGAGCAATTAAAGAATGCGTTCACCATGGTGTATGGTTACTGTTACCGCTTTTAATGCTCTGTTCTCCGTGTATAGACCAGAAAGAAGAATCCACCAAGCTGGCGGAGTTAATGAGTGCCAGAGATGACCAGTGCCCAATAACACTCTCCTTAAATGGCCAGTCTGAGCCCGTCGTGAGTATGGGATGCCGGGTACAAGATTCTGAACTCTGCCTGCCAGGACGCAGACCGGTAGAAGCCACTTCTCCTGGCTTGTCATTTATTTTTTTCCCCTAACCAACCATTTCTCCCTTTTTTTGGACTACTCCTCTAGATCATTTTTGCCTGATATGTTTATGTGTTATCTTTGACACAACTTGGCTCTCTTTGGAATGTGTGCCTCCTTCCTTCACTTTGAATCTAGAGACCAAGATACAGGGAAAGGAGTTTAATGTGTGCAGTTAGACCTGGTTTTCACTTACTAGATATAGGAACTTGGGAAAATTAATACCACTGAGTCTGAGGCTTCTCATCTATAAAATGGATGTAATAGCTCATTTAAACTGTAGCCCTTAGATACTCTACATCCTGTTTTTAATCCTAACCTACTGTTTGGCACATATAGGTATTCAGACCAGTCCTCATTTTCTTATATTTGATTACATGGACATTACACAGAAATGTAACATAGTGTTTTTGGTACTCACAAAACTCCTGAGGGCAGATACATCAATTTTTTGGAATAGCCAACAGTCATTAGGAGTCCAGTCTAATGAGTAAAAACCCAGTATCTTAGTATTTAGAAATGTTTTTCTTTGCATATGTAAAGTGACTCTAAAAGAACTTTAAAAGAGGAACTTCAAAGTCACCATAATTTTTTTTCTACAGCAAAGAAATATAGCAGATAATTCACCTGAAAAATGGAAACCAGATGACCTACAACAAGGTCAGCTTTTAAAAAAATCTACCGTAAGACTTGAGTAGTATACTTACATATTTACTTGAAGCTTAACTATTTTTGTTTTGAATTTTCATGATTGGAAGTCACTTCAAAAGATTCCTCAGATTTACAAGAACCATCAGTAAAAATTCAGGATCCTAAATTAAATGACAAATCCAGGTATGTGACTTTCAAAGTTATTAAACCATGTTGATTGCTATTAATGTGACCAGTTAATGGGTAAGTCAACTGTCTTCCCATCTTTCCTACATCTGGCCACACCCCGCACAAGGACAGAGCATTGTGTGCAGTGTTCTGTGGAATGATTTGAGTAGTGTTGAGATGTTCTCCTGACCTACAGATCTCTACCAGTATACCCTCAGTGATACATTTGATGTATTATTCCCAGCTAGGAAACACGTATCACTTGACATGGATTTGCTACTTTTCTATGTAGGCCTCTGAAGAATGGGTCATAGGATAAGTAATTCTTTATAGCTTTATATTGAGACAATTGGAATAAAATAAACTGTGTATATTTAAAGTACATCATTTGAGTTTTAACCTATGTCTATACCAAGGACAGTCACTACAATCAAGATAATGTACCTATCCATCATCTCCAAGATGTTCTTGCCCCTTTGAAATCCTTCCCTCCTGCCCTTTTTGTCCCCCTTACTTGGCTCCTTGCAATCACTGATTTTTGCCATGATGAGTTTGCAATTTAAAAAATCTGATATAAATCAAAGTGTGTAATTTTTTCCCTACCAGCTTCTTTCGTTCAGCACAATCATTTTGAGATTTATCCATATTATGTATATCACAAGTTCATTCTTCTATATTGCCAAGTAATAGTTCCTTCATGGATATACCACTGTTAAGCCATTCACCAGCTGGTGGCCATTTGAGGCCCCAGTTTTTTGTTAGAAGGAAAGCATTTGTTATCATATATAACCCTTTGTATGGATGTGTATTTTCTCTTGAGTAAATACATAGGAGGGGAATGACTGGATCATTGTTGGTGTGCATTTATCTTCTAAAACACTGCCAAAATGTTTCCTAAAGTGGTTAAACCATTTAACATTCCCACCAACAGTCTTTGAGAGTTCTAGTTGCTCATACTCTTGCTAATACTTGGTAATGTTAATCTTTTTAATCTTAGCCATTCCAGCAGAAATGTAATGATATTTCATTGTGGTTTTAATTTGTATTTCTGTAATGACTAATGCTATTGAACATCTTTTCATGTATTTATTTTCCATCTTTATCTCGGGTAATCTTCAAATTTTTCACTATTAAAAAATGATTTGCTTTAAGTGTTCTTTATATATTCTATATATAAGTCCTTTTATTAGGTATGTTTAAGCTTTCTCCCTGTCTAGGGCTTATCTTTTATATTTTTATAAGTATCTTTTTTTAAATTTTTCATAGCTATTGAAGGACTGATGTACATAGCTAATAAAGCTTGTTAGACACCTAATAACCTTTACTAAATGCATTGAATTCCATATATTCAGTCTTCACCATACCCCTAAGGAATATATTTTCACCTCCATTTGCTAAAGGAGGACATGAGGACAAAAGAACTTAAGGACATATCCCTAGAAAGTGCTGGCTTGACTGTAACATATCATTAAAGAGCAAAAGTTCTTAGTTCTCATTAAGCTCAATTGATTTTTTTCCAATTCATTTTTTTCTTCTATACCTTATGCTTCTATTGTGATGTGTTTAAGAAATCTTAGGCAAACTCATGATCATTTTCCCTACATTTTCTTTGTTTTAAATTTTTTTCAGTGTTCCAAGATTGATTCTTTATGTACCACACCCAGTGCTCCATGCAATACATGCCCTCCTTAATACCTGTCACCAGACTCCCCTAACCCTCTCCCCCCTCCCCTTCAAAACCCTGTTTGTTTGAATCCAGTCTCTCATGGTTCATCTCCCCCTCCGATTTCCCCCAATTCACTTATACTTTCCTTCTCCTAATGTCCTGCATATTATTCCTTATGCTCCACAAGTAAGTGAAACCATATGATAATTGACTCTCTGCTTGACCTATCTCACTCAGCATAATCTCTTCCAGTCCCGTCCATGTTGCTACAAAAGTTGGGTATTCATCCTTTTTGATGGGGCATAATACTCCATAGTGTATATAGACCACATCTTTCTTGTACATTCGTCTGTTGAAGGGCATCTTGGTTCTTTCCACAGTTTGGCAACCGTGGCCATTGCTGCTATGAACATTGGGGTACAGATGGCCCTTTTCACTACATCTGTATCTTTGGGGTAAATACCCAGTAGTGCAATTGCAGGGTCATAGGGAAGCTCTGTTTTTAATTTCTTAAGGAATCTCCACACTGTTCTCCAAATTGGCTGTACCAACTTGCATTCCCACCAACAGTGTAAGAGGGTTCCCCTTTCTCCACATCCTCTCCAACACATGTTTCCTGTCTTGCTAATTTTGGCCATTCTAACTGGTGTGAGATGGTATCTCAATGTGGTTTTAATTTGAATCTCCCTGATGGCTAGTGATGATGAACATTTTTTCATGTGTCTGATAGCCATTTGTATGTCTTCATTGGAGAAGTGTCTGTTCATATCTTCTGCCCATTTTTTTGACATGACTATCTGTTTTGTGTGTGTTGAGTTTGAGAAGTTCTTTATAGATCCTGGATATCAACCTTTTGTCTGTACTGTCATTTGCAAATATCTTCTCCCATTCCGTGGGTTGCCTCTTTGTTTTGTTGACTGTTTCCTTTGCTGTGCAGAAGCTTTTGATCCTGATGAAGTCCCAAAAGTTCATTTTTGATTTTGTTTCCTTTGCCTTTGAAGACATATCTTGAAAGAAGTTGCTGTGGCTGATATCAAAGAGGTTACTGCCTATGTTCTCCTCTAGGATTCTGATGGATTCCTGTCTCACGTTGAGGTCTTTTATCCATTTCGAGTTTATCTTAGTGTACGGTGTAAGAGAATGGTCGAGTTTCATTCTTCTACATATTCAAGCTCCATTTCTAATTCTCTTGCTCTATCCACCACATCTACAGTTAATTCTCCACTAGAATCTTGAACCCTTCAAAGTAATCCATGAGAAGTAGAATCGGCTTCTTCCAAACTCCTGTTAATGTTGATTAGCTTCTTGCCATGAATCATGAATGTTCTTACTGGCATCTAGAATGGTGGATCCTTTCTAGAAGAGTTTCAATGGACTTTTCCCAGATATGTCAGAGGAATCAATATCCGTGGCAGCCATAGCCTTATGAAATACATTCCTAAATGAGACTTAAGCTGAAATGAGTCCTTGATCCATGGGCTGCAAAAGGGATGTTGTTAGCAGGCCTGAAACAGCATTCATCTTGTTGCCCATCTCCACCAGAGTTCTTGGGTGACCAGGTACAAAATCACTGGGCAGTAATATTTTGAAAGGGATTTTTTCTTCTGTGCAGCCGCTCTCAACAGTGGGCTTAAAATGTTCAGTAAACCACATTGTGAACAGATGTGCTGTCATCCAGGCTTTGTTGTTCCATTTATAGAACATGAGCTGAGTAGATCTAGCATCATTCTGAAGGGCTCTGGGATTTTGGAGTGGTAAATGAGCATTGCCTTTAAGTTAAAGTCAGCAGCTCTATTCTCCCTAACAAGAGACTGAGCTTGTCTTTCGAAGCCAGGCATTGAGTTTTCTTCTGTAGCTATGAAAGACCTAGATGGCATCTTCCAATTGAAGGCTGTGTGTCTGCATGGAAAATCTGTTTAGTGTAGCCACTGTCAGTAACTATTTTAGCTAGATCTTCTAGATAACTTGCTGCAGCTTCTATATCAGCACTTGCTGCTTTACCTTTTACTTTTATATTATGGAGGAGTCCCCCCCCCCCCCTTAAATCTCATGAACCGACTTCTAGTAGATTCCAACTTTTCTCCTGGAGCTTTCTCAGCTCTCTAAGCCATTATGGCTTAAAGGAATGTTGAGGCTGGTTTGATCTCCTGTCCAAACCATAAAAACATTATATATGCAATAAAGCTGTTTTGCTTTTTTGGGTTGTAATTGCCATACAAATCTATAGAAATTTTAGGTATACAGCATAATAACTTGACTTGCATATTACAAAATGATTACCATAGTAAGTTTAGTTAACACAAAGCTTCTCATAAAATTACAATTTTTTTTCCTTGCAGTGAGAACTTTTAGGATCTACTCTTAGCAATTTTCAAATACACCATATCTATGTTACATCCTCTGTATTTATCTTATAACTGGAAGTTTGAAACTTTTGATCATTTTCATCCACTGTTGACCCATATCCCCCCAACTTCCATTAGTAATCACAAAACTGATAATTCTTTGAGTTTGGTAGTTTGTTTTTTTTTAAATTCAAGTATAATTAACATACAGTGTCCTATTAGGTTCAGGAATAAAATACCATGATTCAACAACTCTATACCTTTCTTAGAGCTCTTCAAAATAACTGTTCTTTTAACTCTCTTCATCGGTTTCACCCATCTCTCCACCTACCTCCCTTCTGCCAACCACCAGTTCTTTATATTTTGGTGTCTGGGTTTTTGTTTGTTTCCTTCTTAAATTCAACATATGAGTGAAATCATAGGGTATTTGTGTTTCTGACTTATTTCACTTAGCATTGTACCCTCTAGGTCCATCCATATTGTTGCAAATGGCAGGATTTCTTTTATGGTTGAATAATACTCTAGTGGACATATATACCACGTTTCCTTATCCATTTATCTATCAATGGGCACTTCATAGTGTTGCAGCATAAGCAGAGCTTTAATTCCATACATAAGTAAAATCAAATAGTGTTTCTTTGATTTGTTTCACTTAGCATAATGTCCTCAAAGTCAATCTATGTCATTGCACATTATGGGATTTGCAGTTTTGGGACTAAATAGTGGACCACATCTACTTTATCCGTTCATCTATCAATAGACAAGTTGTTTCCATATCTTGGCTATTGTAAATAACACTGTAATAAACATGAGGATGCAGATATCTCTTCAACAGTGATTTGGCTCCCTTTGGATATATACTCAGAAGTGGAATTGCTGATTCATATGGTAGTTCTATGCAAAAATCTTTGAGAAACCTCCATACTAACTGTTTAACCTTTCATAGTCGCTTTACAATTTACATTTCCATTAATAGTGCCCCAGGGTTTTCTTTCTTTGTTCCCACATCCTTACCAACACTTGTACTCTTTTGTCTTAACAGAGATGAAGTAATCTCATTGTGGTTGATTTTTATCTCCCTGATTAGTGATGCTGAGTATCTTTGCATGTATATCTTAGCCATGTGATTATCTTCTTTAGGAAAATTTTCTCTTCAGATCCCCTGCATATATTAAATCAGGGTCCTTGTTTCTTTTGCTATTGAGTTACAGGAGTTCTTTTTATATTTTGGATATTAATCCCTTACCAGAGCACGAGTTGCAAATACTTCCGCCCTTTCAGTAGCTTGCATTTTTATTTTAACTGTTTCTTTTGCTGTGCAGGTTTTTAGTGTGATGTAGTCCCAGTTCTTAAAATCTTGCTTCTGTTGCTTTTGCTTTTGGTGTGACATACAAAAAATTGTTGCCAAGACCAATGTCAAGAAATTTTTACCATGTTATTCCCCTCACCCAGGAGATTTATGGTTTCAAGTCATAAGCCTTTAATCCATTTGAATTGAGTGCCATAGGAGTCCCATTTAAGTCTTTTGCCTGTGGTTATCCAATTTCCCTGCATCACTTATTGAAGAGACTACTTCCCCTTCAAGTGTTCCTGGCTCTCGTTAAATATTAGTTGACCAAATATGTCAGAATTACCTCAGGCAATATTCTTTGTTCTGAAAACTGTTGTATGTTAACATGGCCACTACTGCTTCCTTTTTCTTAGTTTAAGTATGGCATATCTTTTCCTGTTACCTTACTTTCAACCTTTCTGGGTTTTTATATTTAAGGTGTTTATTATAGGCAGCATTTGATTTTTGCCTTGCTATTTACCTCAATATGATAGTCTCTGTTCTTTAATGGGGTATTTAGACCACTTATATTTTATATGATACGGTTGCATTTATATCTATCATATTATCTTGCTACTTGTTTTCTATTTGTCATGCCCATGTTTTTGTTTCACTTTTCCTTTTTCTGATGTTTTGGATAAATGGAATATATTTTATGACCATTTTTATCTCCTTTGTTCATTTGGTATAACATTTTTTTAGTGGTTTATGATATATAAACTTACCACCCTTAACCTTCAGATAACCTGTCACTTTACACATAAGCCCTTAAACACAACTCAAGGTTTTTGCTACTTTTATCAATTTACTTTTACACATGTTATAAACCTCTAATTATTGCTGTTTAAAATAATTATAATTTTAAAACACTTTAAAATTAGAACTTACATTTTACCACATATTTACCATTTCTACAGCCCTTCATTCCTTTGTACAGTTAGAAATTTTCATCTGGTGTCATTTTCCTTTGGTGGAAAGACTTTAATATTCTTGTGCAGATCTCTTGGTGATTCTTAGAACTATTACATATTTGATACTGGGTATAGAATTTATAGGCTAACCATTTTTTATTTCAGTAATTTACTTTTTTTAAAGATTTTGTATTTGACAGATCACAAGTAAGCAAAGAGGCAGAGGGAGAGGGGGAAGCAGGCTCTCACTGAGCAGAGAGCCTGACATGGGACACAAGCATAAGGGAGGAAGCAAAAGGGGTAATGTTTTCTCTTCCACTTCTCTATTCAGGTCCTCAGTGAATTGGCTAATGCCCACCCATGTCAGGAAGAACAATCTGAATCCACTGATTCAAATGCCAGTCTCCTCCAGAATCATCCTCATAGACATACCTAGAAATATTTAATGTGGAAATCTCTTAACTCCAGTCAAGCTGACACATGAACTTAACTATCCCAATACTCCACTCAAGACTTAAGACTCCTTTGCAGATCTTGAACACACACCCTCTATAGCTCTGTCCTCTCTGGTTCTTTCCTGAAGACTGTTACCACATATGTCTCTCTCCCCTACTTAGGGACATTGTTGAGCTTTGCCTGTTTTTTCTCCCTGCATGGCAGCCCAGGAATTCTCCAAGCAGTGTGCCGAAGCAATTGTAGGGCTCCCTTCACGTGTTTACTTTTTCTTAGTGATCACTATCTTGCATTGCTTGATGTACGACATCTGAAAAAGCATTATTTTATATGTTCTCTCTGGTTTTGTAGTTGTTTCAGGCAGACAGATAAATCCAAATCAAATTTCCATACTACATACGGGAAAGTGAATTGTGAGTAAAGGGAAAGAGTAGTATGAGCAAGGGACAGGAGGTAGCAGAAGCTCACTCATAATGGGGTATAAGGTTTCTTTTAACATTACACATTTCTAGTGATTACTTAATTCTCCTACCAGAAAATTCTTTTTATAGGTGGTTAATCCACTGACCTGTAATCCTAGGATTTATTAGTCCCATGGATGTTCTGCAGAATTATTTTTTTCTGGAAATGTTTAGGGTCACCTGTTGATGGGATCTGTGCTAGGAATATAGATACCCAAGACAACACTTCTCTTAAGGACCTTGCAGATCTATAGTTAGGCAGACAATCACACTTGTAGGAAAGTGAATATAATGTCGATGTGCTCAGAGCAACAGCAAATTGAGAGTGTCAACAAACACGTGGAGAAGATGGCCGAGATGATTCTTCAATGGATGATGTTACTCGGGTACAATAAAGGGGGAAAGCTGAGGACATCCAGGAAAGGAGAAAGGTATGCCCAGTGAAAGTGTGAGTGTGCAGAGCCTTGTCGGGGAACTGGGAGGAAGTCGGTTCTCTGAGCCACAGAACTCAGACCAGGGAGTGTTAAGAATTGAATCCTGGGAGATAAGCAGAGGTCAGGTCCTGAAATCCCTGTGCAGAGCACTAAGGAATTTGTAATTTATCTGAAAGGTAATGAAAGCTTTGGAGAACATTAAGCATGGGGTAGTCGTCTTGTAATTTATTGAGATTACTCATCTGTGAGAGCTAATGCTTCTCAAATTGTTAGACTGAGACCCTCAAATATGCATTTAAATCATGACTCAGTACACATTCTCAGACATACCCATAAATGTGTATTTGAAATAAATTTCACAGTAGTATATTACTAAGTACAATAATTTCTTTAAAAAATTCTAGTGTAAGATATAATCTATTACATTAAAAGTTGCTCACTAAACTTATTTTACTAATGGGTCATGACATAATTTTGAAAAACTGTGGCTTAAAATTCCTGATAGGCAGTAAATTGGAGAGGTTTAGAGAGAAAGCAAAAGGCAGGAAAGCTAAATAATGACCGTAGAAGTTATCCCGGCAAGAGATAATGGGAATTCTATTCAGGAGTTTCTGAAGGAAGGATGGATTCATTGGCAGCTAAAGGAGATATTGTGGAGTAAGGGAGGAGGTGGAGACCATGTAAACAGCTAAGGTTCTTAGCTTGGCTAACTGAGTAATTGGGGAAACACAGGAAAGTTCAGGTTTCAGGAAGATGCGTTAGTGTTAAATGGAGGTGCTAGGCTATGTTAACCATGGTGGAGGACTTAAGGGAAAGATCTGGATTAGAGATAGAAACTCAAATGACACAGTATCTAGATGTCCTAGGCATTATCATCATTGCACTTGATTTGATAATTACTCCTTTTAAAGTGTAGTCCTTATTACTGAACCCTGTTTTCTAAGCATGGTCTGGTTAAAGCAATTGATAATTACTTTTTTGGCTTTTAGTTTCTGCCATTCTATTTATGCCAACTAAAATTGTACTCTATAAGATACTTAGAGTAACATCTCTGCCTTTTCTTCCACTTATTTGTATTCTCATTCTGCCATCTTTCCTATCCGCTTTCTTTCAGGCTCTTATTCAATAGTATGATGGCTTAGCCTTTTAGAATTCCAAATACTGATCGGTCCTTACTTCATTCAAATTTAATTGCTTTGCCACTTGACTTGCCTGTCTACTTAGATGCCTTCTTTTGGTTTTCTTCAAAGTGATATAAGAGTTGTTGTACTTGCCTTAATGAATCATTTTCCTTTTTCCTCTTTTTTAAAAAATTTTGAAGAGTGACTACTTACATTTTAGTAGTTAGATATAGAATGCAATATGGTACTAAAATTTATGCTTTGGAGTTGGATTTGTATTCAAATCCTGGCTTTACCACTTACTAAGTTGGACAGATTACTTAACACTTGTGAGTTCAGTTCTCTTGCCCGTAAAGTCAAATGATTAAATGAGAGGCTTCATATACTTAGCATACCGTCTGGATTTTAGTAAGTATTCAGTGAATGGTAGCTTTTATTTGATAAGGGAAATAAACACAGTAAGATCATGTCTTTAGAAGCCAGACCAGTTAAGCGCATTCAAATTTCACCCAGCCCTAACCCCTTCTAGCTGGGTAACTTTTGAGCAAGTTACTTCTCCTCTCCTTGCTTCAACTGCTTCATCTGCACAACAGTGATAATACCTGCTTCATGGGGTTGTGAACAATTAAAAGAATTAAGACCTGTGAAGGGCTAAAAACAGTGTCTGGTATTTATGGAGCAAGCAACAAATATAGCTATTATTATTATTGTTACTAACACAGAGCCTGTGCTCATTACTGTGTACCCTCTTCTGAAGATTCCCTGTGATAACTAGGGTCAGCCACATTTTTGCTGATAGGTGTTTAGTGACTTCCAGTTTTCAGATGATGCCTCTGTTGAACAGTGAATCAGGTGAAATAGGGTGTACCTTCTGAATGTAGACTGGGAAATACTTAGAATATCAAATTCAAAGTTGACTGTTCAGAATGCAAGCTGATTTTTTTTCTTTTTAACCAAAACATTTATCTAATTGAAAACAAACATATTTATCCCACCAGTTACACCTGGTGGAAGGAAGGCTCCCTGTGGCTCAAGGAAAGTGCTTAGCTAACATGGGATTTTAAAAGCAGAGGACCCTTTCTTTGGAAAACCCAGACAAAGCAGTTACAAGATGACCATCAGTGCCCTTCCGTGTAGACATTTACTATCTCAGGCTTCAACACAAAGAACTTTCTGTGGAAAGTTTAGAAGTTTTAGGTTACATGGTCAGCCAGGAGCTATGGCTGTTGCTAGTTCATCACTGATGTGATGATAAGAACAGTGTTTACATCCTTCCTAAACAAGATAATACTAAGTTTAGGTTCTGCAGTATCACCTGACTGATCCAAAAAGTTTCAGGTAATTTTATGTATTGCAGCTCATTTAAAAATCTTGTAAAGCACAGGGCGTTACTCCTTTTTTGTATTGCCTATCTGGTTTTCGTACCGGGGTAATAACTTGCCTTGTCACATGAATTTAGAATCTTTCATTCCTCTTCTATATTTGGGAATAGTTTGAGAAAAATCAGTATTATCTGAACTTTAAATGTTGGTAGAATCATCTGTGAAGCCATCTGGTCCCAGATTTTTGTTTATTGGGAGTGTTTTGTTTTTTTTATTACTGATTTAATTTCATTGCTGGTAGTCTGTTGAAATTTTCAATTTCTTCCTGATTCCATTTTAGGTTACATGTTTTTAGGAAATTTTCCATTGTCCAACTTGTTGGCATATGATTTTACATATTCTAATTCTTTGTACTTTTTTAAACGGGCTTTTATTTGAAGAATTATGTTCAAATTCTGGCTATGTGACTCACTTGTTGAGTAATCTTTATTTTAATTTAAAGATTTTTTATTAGCATAAGCAAGAGAGTGTGAGTGGGGAGAAGGGAAAAGGGAGAAGCAAACTGCCCGCTGAGCAGGGAGTGCACCAAAGGGCTCGATCCCAGGACCCAGAGATCATGACCGGAGCCAAAGGCAGATGCTTAACCAACTGAGCCACTCATGTGCCCCGAACCTTTGTATTTCTGTGGTGGTATTTCTTTTCTGATTTTTTGAGTTTTGTTTTTGTTTTATTTTTGAGTCTGGGCTAAAGGTTGATCAATTATGTTCTTTTCAAAGAATCACCTCCTGGTTTCATTAACTTGTGCTCTTGGAGGTTTTCTGTCTTTATTTCATTTAATTTTATTTCTTTCCTTCTATTGGTTTGGGCTTTGTTGTTGTTACTAGCTCCTTTAGGTGTGAGGTTAGATTGTTTAAGGGTTTTTTTTTTTTGTTTTTTTTTTTTTTTGTTGCTTTTTGAGGTAGGCCTGTATTGCTATAATCTTCACTCTTGGGCAGCTTTTCCTGTGTCCCAAAGACTTTTGGATATTGTTTTCATTTGTCTCCATGTATTTCTTGATTTCCTTTGGTTTCTCAGTTGATGCATTTGTTATTTACTGGCTTATTATTGAACCTCCATGTAGTAACCTTCTTTCCAAATTTTTTTCTTCATATTGACTTCTAATTACCTGTCACTGCAGTGGGAAGATACTATAATTTGAACCTTTTTGAGTTTGTTGAGACTTTTTTGTGGCTTAACATGTGATTTATTATGGAGAATGTTCTATGGGCACTTAAAAAGGTGTAGTCCAGTTTTAGGATAGAATGTTCTGACTATATCTGTTAGATTGATTTGCTCCCATGTGTCATTCAAAGCTATGTCCTTGTTCTCTGTCTAGATAATCTACCCTTTAATGTTCGTGGTGTTCAAGTCCCCACTGTTGCTGAATTAGGATAGCTATCTCCTTTATGGCTGATGGAGCCACCTTACGTGTTTGGATGTTCCTGTGTTGAGTGGATAAATACTTAGAATTGTTAAATCTTCCTGCTGGACTGTTCCCTTTATCAAGTAATGTCCTTTTTTGTTTCCTGCGATAGCCTGTTTTACAGTCTATTATTTACCTGAAATGAGTATTGCTACCTCAGCTTTGTTTTCACTTCCATATGCATCATGTTTTTCCATCCCTTCACTTTGATTTTGCAAGTATCGGTAGGTCTGGAGTGAGTCTTTTATATGCAACATATGAATGAGCTTGTTTTATGCATTCAGTTAGTTACCTTACGTCTTCTTATTGGAGCATTTAGTCCATTTATATTTAAAGTAATTATTGATAATTATGTACTTATTGCCACTTTGTAACTTATGGACGTTTTATAGTTCTTCTCTTCCCTTGTGGTTTGATGGCTTTGAATGATATGCTTAGATTCCTTTCTCTTTATTTTTAGTATTTTTTTTAAAGATTTATTTTATTGACATTCCTTAAGAGAGAAGGAATACAAGCAGAGGGAGTGGGGGAGGGAGAAGCAGGCTTCCCACTAGGTAGGGAGTCCGATGCAGGGCTCAGTCCCAGGACCCTGGGATCATGACCTGAGCTGAAGGTAGATGCTTAACAACTGAGCCACCCTGGTGCCCCTATTTTTAGTATTCTTATGACAGGTTTTTGATTTGTAGTTACCATTAGGTTTATGTAGAACATCCTATGTTAACAGTAGTCTATATTAAATTAATAACCACTTAAGTTTAATTGTGTTACGTTAGTCACCGTGTAGTAAGTACATCATTGGTTTTTGATGTAATGTTCCATTGTTTGGGTTAGCACTGGGTTAGCAATGAGTTCACATTCTAAAAGTACTAAATTTTTATTCCCTCCCCATTTTTTAAAAAAAATTTATTTGAAAGGGGGAGGAGGGCCAGAGGGTGAGAATCTTCAAGTAGACTCCCCACTGAGCATAAAGCCCACCATGGGGCTTGATCTCACAACCCTGAATTAAAGCCAAGAGTTGGACGTTGAACAAACTGAGCCACCCAGGTGCCCCTATGCCCTCCCTGTTTTATGTATATGATGTCATACTTAACATGATTCTGTTTTGTGAATTCTTTAATTCTTTTTTTTTTTTTTTTTAATTCTTTTGAGATTTTATTTAGGGATGCCTGGGTGCCTCAGTTAAGCATTTGACTCTTGTTTTTGGCTCCAGTTTTGATCTCAGGATCCTGGGATCAAGCCCCGCATAGGGCTCTGTGCTCACTGGGGATTCTGCTTGATGTTTTCTCCTTCTCTCTGCCCCTCCTCTCTTTCTCTAAAATAAGTAAAACATTAAAAAAAAAGGTTTTATTTATTGGACAGAGAACAAGCAGTGCGGGAACAGCAGGCAGAGGGAGAAGCAGACTCCCCACAGACCTTGATGCCAGGACCCTGGGGGATCATGACCTGAGCCAAAGGTAGATGTTTAACCAGCTAAGCCACCCAGGTGCCCCTTGACCAATTTTTACAAGTATAATTAATATTACTGCTTTGTGCTTAACCTCTGTACTGGTTTTATAAGTAAGCTGCTTTTATTATTTTTCACTTACTTGTGAAAAATTTCCCTTTCCTAATTTACTTCTGATTATGGCCTTTTCTTTCCATTCAGAAAAATTCCCTTCATTGTTTCTGGTAAGGCTTGGTTAGTGGTGATGAGATCCTTAACTTTTGCTCGGGAAACTATTTATCTCTCCTATTCTGAATGATAGTCTAGCTGGATAGAGTATTCTTGACTGCAGGTTTTCTCCTTCCAGCTCTTTGAACATGTGCCACCTTTCTCTGGCCTGCAGAGTTTCTGCTTAAAAAAAAAAAAAAAATCAGCTGATAGCTTTATGGTGATTCCTTTTTATGTAACTGTTTTCTTTTTCTCTTGCTGCTTCTAAAATTCTATTACTACTTTTTGTCATTTTAATTATTATGGCTTGGTGTGGGACATCTTGGGTTGATTTTTTTTGTTGGTGTTTTTCTGTGCCTCTTAGGGATCTAGAGGTCTGTTTCCTTCCCCAAATCAGGCAAATTTTCAGCTATGACTTGTTTAAAGAAATTTTCTGCCCCTTTCTCTCTTCTCCTTTTGAGATCCCTATAATGCAACTGTTATTTAGCTTAATGATGTTTGAATTCCCTTAACAAGTTTTCATTTTTTTCTTTTTTGTCGTTCAGCTTGGTTGCTTTCCATTACTGTTTTCCAGCTCACTGATCTGTTCTGCTGTCTACTATTCTAAATCTAGTGCACTTTAATTTCAGTCGAGTTCATCTCTGGTTCCTTTTACATTTTTCTCTTTGTTGGTGGTTTCATTGCAATCCTCCAAACTTCTCTCAAGTCCAATGTCTTTATGACCACTGTTTTGAAGCATATTGCTTATCTGTTTCATTTAGTTCTTTTGCTGTCCTGGTTTTTTTTTTTTTTGTCCTGTTCTTTCATTTGTGACCTACTCATTTCAACTACCTTCCTGTTTCTGTGTTAAGAGAGTTAGCTATGTGTCTTGGTCTTGAAAGTCGTGGCCTTTGAAAAAGGGCTCTTACACTGCAATATCTCCTGTTTACTAGAACCAGACCCTTCAGCGATGTGTTGTATGTGCCCTTCTACGGTTGCTGAGCCATGCTTGCCTATAGTCAGCTACAATGGCTCATTGTCTATTTTGTGTAGTGTTTGGTCCTGTGCTGCTAAGGGACCAGTGTTGGGCTTACAGTTGGCGCATACCAGATACCTCCCTCCAACCATCTGCTGGGCCTGCAGTTGCGCTGAACTGGAGAGCACCCTCCCTGTGTTGTCCCTGGAGAGGCTTTTGTTGGTGGGCGGGGTCTGCAGTCGGACCAAGTGTCTGCACCCAGCCCACTGCTGGGACTGCAGTAAAACTGGTGTGTATTGTTATCTTCGTATTTTCCCCAGAGCAGGAGTCACTTTGGAGTGGCATTGGTCACTGTTGGGGCTGCTTACACTATGATATGGATCACACACTGTTTTTGAGGGACTCCTGCTGAAGGGAATGTGGGTTGGGTGGGGTGGATGGATCCACAGGAGAATGTCGGGGTGGGGTCCATGATGTTAGCAAGTTAGATGCCTACAGGTGTCCAGGTATCTAGGCTGGGGAGGAGGGTGAGGAATGGTACCAACCAGCCCTCTTGTTCTTACAGAAGTTCCCTAAAGATCCTTGATCCTCCAGTACCTGTTCTGAGATTAGTAAATAAATCTTCCTGTATAGCTCAGGAGCCATTCAAACTGGTGTTTCTATACTATATCTTGGAGGGTTATAGAACAATGTTGGTTATAGCAGGTCTTTAATGGTGGGGACTTTTTCCTACCACACCCCCTCCCCAGCCTTTCCAGAGCCAAGCCCACTGATTTTTTAGAGTACCCAGAATTAAATGACACTAATGGTGTAAAACAAAACAAAAAACTTGCAGAGTTAAGCCCAACTGGTTTTCATGGCCAAATGTTATGGGGACTCCCCTTCCCATGCAGGTCCCCCATGCCTGGGATACCTGCCTGGTGTGGAGTCTACGTCTCTTCCTTCTCCTTGTGGTTTCTTTGATGGGAGTTTGCTTCCTGATATTCCCACTATGCCCCTCTCATGGTTTTTGATGTGGCCTCCCATCATTAACAATGGACAGTCTATTCTGCCATTCTTTGGGTCCCTTTCTGAGTTTGTTGCCCTGATGTGGCTGTTATCTAGGTGTTTTCATGGAATGAAGTGAGCTAGGGATCCTCCTATTCCACCATCTTCCCCTGCATTTTGTCTCAATGAACTTATTAGTTCCATTAAAATCCATTGGTTTGTCTTGTAATTTGAGTCGATCTTTTACAAATGCATGATTTGGGGACATCATTCATTAGCTGATTATAAAATTTTAGTTGAGTTATATGGCTTTAAAAAAATGTTGATGCATGTTGTTATCCAAGACAAAAAAAATCACATTAATATCACCCTAAATTTCATCAGAAATGTCTTAAGTATTGGGAAGTATTGTGTTGACAGATCTGAATTTTTCAAATACAGATTTTTTACTGAAAAGCTTGAATTTTATTCTTGGTAAAGTATATTGTCAGTTCTGTTAGGCTCACTTCATTTGTTTTTGAGAAAATCTCTGCTATCAACTGTCAGTTATTCTTTCACCTAAAGTGAGTGTTTTACAGGGGAAAAAAAATCACAGAAGTACTTTTTCCTCGAGACAGTCTCTGTACTTATATGTGTAACAGAAGTGCTCTGTGTCTATCCCATTTAATCCCATAGAATATAGGGTGGGATTTAATGAAGGTGATAATTTTTATTGCTTTTCCAAGGTATTCTTAAAATAGAATCTTCTGTAAGAATAAGAGTGTAGAAAATCTAACACCTTTTTCATTTCTTCACAAACCAAAATGCAACTTCCTAGCTCATTCTGAATATATATATGTGCAAATATCAACTATAGCATCTGGTTAAGAATTTGGGACCCCAGGTAAAATTACTTGGGTTCAAATTTTTGCTATATGTGTAACCTTGGACACAGTACTAATCCCTCTAGGCCTCCGTGTCTTCATCTGTAATGTATGATAATAGCAGAATCCCTCTCCATGGGTGTGATCTCATTATGTTTTTTTCAACAACCCTAGAAGTGTTTGTTACAAGTTTTCTATGACATTTGCCAGGAAGGTGAAAATTCTTTCCTATAAATGCTCCCTGATTCTTTCAATTTTATTTTTATTAAAAATATAAACCGTTATACCACATTGTTCTACAAATATTGAATCACCCTTACATACCAGAAATAAACTCTACTTGGTTGTGGTGTATGATTTTTTAAATGTATTGTTGGATTTGGTTTGCTAATACTTGGTTGAAGATTTTTGTATCTATATTCATACATAGTTATTTTTTTCAGGTGTCCTTACTGGGTTTTGGTATAAAGGTGACATTGACATCCTAGAGTGAACTTGGAAATTTTCCTTACTCATCCATTTGTTGGAATAATTTAAGAATAGGAAATAACTCCTCTTTAAATCTTTGGTAGACTTTGCCTGTGAAGCTGTTTGGTTCTGGACTTTTTTGGGGAAAGGGAGAGTTTTTTGACTCGTGATTCAATTTCATTGCTGGTGGTTGGTCTGTTCTAATTTTGTTGCTTCCTGATTTAATTTCGGTAGATTATGTGAGGAATTTATCCATTTCTCCTAGGTTGTCCAATTTGTTGGCATATAGTCTTTCATGCTATTCCCTTATACAGTGGTATTTCTGAGGTGTTTGTTGTTGTTTCTCCTCTCATTAGTAATTTTATTTGGGTCCTTTCCTTTTCTAAGTCTTGCTAGAGGTCTATCAATTTTATTTCAAAGAACCAGCTTCTGGTTTTATAGATCTACTGGTTTTTATTTTTAGATTCTCTATTATTTCTGCCATAGTCTTTAGTATTTCCTTTTGCTGGGCTTGGGTTTTGTTCTTCTACCTCCAAGTGTAAGGTTGGGTCATTTATTTGAGACTTTTCTTGCTTCTTGAGGTAGGCCTTTCCTCTTAGAACCAATCTTGCTGCATTCCACAAATTTTGGAGAGCTGTGTTCCCATTTTTTTCACTTGTTTTCATGTAATTTTTTACTTTTTCTTAGTTGACCCATTCATTGTTTAATAGCAAGTTATTTAACCTCCACATATTCTTTCTAGACTTTTAATTGGCACTGATTTCTAGTTTCATAGCACTGTAATCAGAAAAGAAACAGGGTAGAACTTCTATTTTTTTTTTTTTTTTTTTTTTTTTTTTAGACTTGTTTTGTGACCTAATACATGATCTGTTCTGGAAAAGATTCCATGAGCACTCAAAGGGATGAATTCTGAAGCTTTAAAATGGAATGTTCTGATTATGTTAAATCCATCTGGTCCAGTGTGTCATTCAAAGCCAGTTTCCTTGTTGCTTTTGTTTGCATGATCTGTCCATTGATTGAAGTGGGGAGTTAAAGTCTCCTACTGTTACTGTATTACTGTCGATTATTTTGTTATTTTATGTATTTGGGTACATAAAGTATGTTGGGTACATAGGTATGGACAATTGGTATCTTATTGGATTGTCTCCTTTATTAAATACTGTACTCCTTTGTCTCATGTTACAGCCTTTGTTTTAAAGTCTATTTTGTCTAAGTATGGTTACTCTGACTTTATCTTGGCATTCATTTGCATGATAAATATTCTTCCATTTGTCCATGTGAGGACATCTGTAGGTATCTTTAGGTCTGAAATGAGTCTCTTATAGGCAGCACATAATGGGTCTTTTTTTTTTTTTAAATCCACTCTGTCATCTTCTCAAGAGTAACATTTAGTTCATTAACATGCACAGTAATATGTATTTATTGCCCTTTTCTTGTTTCTGTAGGTTTTTCTCTGAAAATCTCTTGCACTCTTTGTTGGCTTTCTTTAGTGATATGCTTAGGTTCCTTTCTCAACTCTTTGCATATGTATTAGCAGCCTTTGATTTGTGGTTGCCATTTAGTTTGTATAGAACATCTTCTGCATATAGTAGTCTGTATTTACTTGATGGTCACTTGAGTGTAAACCTCTTTAGTGATTAAACATCTGCCTCCCACATTTTAGGTATAGTGTCCTTTTATGAATCCCATTCTGATCTTTTATGGAAATTTTATTTTTACTTTTGTTACTCATTTTTTACTTATGGTATTCCTTCCTACTCAGAGTCCCCTTTAATATTTCTTATAGGGCTGGTTTAGAGGTCATGACATCTTTTAGTTTTTGTCTGGGTAACTCCATCTCTCCTTCTATTCTGAATTATAGTCTTGCTGGATAGAGTATTTTTGGTTTCAGGTTTTTTCTTCTGGCATGTTCAATATATCATGCCACTCCTTTCTGGCCTGCAAAGTTTCTGCTGAAAAATTTGCCCATGGCCTTATGGGTTTCTCTGGTATGTAACGGTCTTCTCTTGCTTCTTTAAAATGTCTTTATTGCTACTTTTTGGCATTTTAATTACTGTCTTGTTTTTGACTTCCTTGGATTGAATTTTTAGGGGGATCTCTGCCTCTTGGGTCTGGATATCTTTTTCCTTCCCCAGATCAGGGAAGTTTTCAAGTATGATCTCTTTAAATTTTCTGCCCCCTTTTTTCTTTTCTGGAACTCCTATAATATGAATGTTACTATTTTGATGGAGTCATTGAGTTCCCTAAGTCTATTCTTGTTTTGCACAATTCTTCTTTCATTTAGCTTAATTACTTTCTATTAGTCTTCTAGGTTATTAATTCATCCCTCTGCTTCATCTAAACTGTTACTTATTCTATCAACTTTATTAAAATTTCATGTATTGAGTTCTTCATCTGATTGGTTTTTCTAATCTATGTGTTAGGAGGTTTACTGATGTTCTCCACTTTTTTTCCTCAAGTCTGGTGATATCTTTATGATCATTACTTTTAAATTCTCTATCAGGGATATTACTTATATCTGCATTGCTTCGGTCTCCTGCTGTGGTCTTGTCCCGTTTTCATTTGGAAGTTTCTCTGTGTCCTAATTTTGTCTGGCTTTCTGTGTCTGTTTCTATGTGTTAGGAAAGTCAACTACTTTTGTTTTTAGTAACAGTCTTATGAAGAAGAGGTTCTGTAATGACCTGTGATACAGTGTCCCCTGTTCCCTAGGGACCAACACTTCAGGGAGTATCTCCTGTGTGTGCTGTGTATGCTCTGATTTTGAGTCTTGGCCTCTTTTACCTTCAGTCCAGTTGTCTGTAGAAGCTTTCTGCCTATTGTGGGCAGCAAGGTGTATGGTGGTCTGCTTGCAAAACGAGATCTGCCTCTGCCACTGCTGGAACTGAGTTCCTACAAGATGTGGGAGTCAGAAGATGTGGTGTTGGCACTGTTTGTGTTGGCCTTCTATTGAAGAGGGTCTGTAGTGCCAGGACTGAGGCAAGTGTGACTGAGAAGGGCTGATCTATTGCAGTGCATGGGGTGGGAGTACAGGAAGTTTGGTACATGCAAGTCAGGTAAGGAGTGTCAGGGCTGCTTAGGTGGCCATTGCTTATGTTGGGGCATGGGAGGGAGTAATGACATATGCCCGCTCCCTTGTTCCTCAAGGGGGTCCTCTTGTGATTCCTGTCCCTCTAGGCCACTCTCTGAGATGAGCAAAACACCCTCCCATCAGTCCCCAGCATTATTTAAACTCCTAGTTCTATGCTGTATATGCACAGGCTGTTTCTCCTGCTTTCTCTTTGAGAATGGGGACTCTACTTCCCAAATCCAAGCCTGCCAGTTTTTTAAATTTCAAGCTTTAAGTCCTGCTGGTTTTAAAAACTTAAAAATATAAAGCAAATATTAGAGGTTTGTCCTACCTGTTTATGGGCTCCCCAGTGTGAAAGTCTAGTTTCTGTGCTTCTCTGCAACACTGGCCCAATCTCCCCTGTGGCTGGCCATTGTTTCATTACCAGACCTTCTCTTTGCCTTTCCTCCCTTTCAGTGACCTCTTCCCTGTCTTAGTGTGGTTTGTGCTGTCATTCTTCAAGTGGTTTATTTTGGAAGGGGGGGTTATTTATGCTGACATGGGGGTTATTTACTTGTATCCATGGGACAAAGTGAGTTTAGGTAGGGTCTTCCCCATCTTCCCAGGCAACTCCCCAAACTGATGGTTACCAGAAAAGAGATGGGTAGGCGGATGGGGAAAATTGGAGACAAGGATCAGAGTACTCTTATCAAAAAAATATTATGATTAAAAAATGATGCTATATAGAGAAAGGCCTATGGACTCCACACACACAAAATACTAGACCTGGTAAATGAATTCAGTAAAGTCACAGGATACAAAATCAATGTGCAGAAGTCTGTTGCATTTCTTTACAATAATGATGAAGCTGCATAAAGTGAAATTATGAAAACCCATTGACCGTTGTACCAAAAACAATACAATATTGGAGCACCTGGGTGGCTCAGTCCATTAAGCGTCTGCCTTTGGCTCAGGTGCTGGGATTGAGCCCTGTGTTAGGCTTCCTGCTCAGTGGGGACTCCTATTCTCCCCACTGCTCATGCTTTCTCTCAAATCTTTAAAAAAACAAAACAATAAAATGCTTAGGAATAAACTTAACCAAAGATGTGAAAACTCTATATTCTGAATCTATAAATACTCTGAATTAATAAATCATTGGCAAAAATTCAAGATGATGCAAAGAAATGGAAGGATATTCCATGCTTATGGATTAGAATAACAAATACTGTTAAAATGTCTATATTGCCCAAAGTAATCTATAGCTTTAATGCAATTCCTATCAAAATATCAACAGCATTTTTCACAGAACTAGAACAATCCTAAAATTTGTATGGAATCACAAAGACCATGAATAGCCAAAGAAATCTTTTTTCTTTTTAAGATTTTATTTATTTGACAGAGATCACAAGTGGGCAGAGAGGCAGGCAGAGAGAGAGGGAGAAGCAGGCTCCCCACTGAGCAGAGAGCCTGACACGGGGCTCGATCCCAGGACCCTGGGATGATGACCCAAGCAGAAGGCAGAGGCTTTAACCCACTGAGCCACCCAGGCACCCCTAAAGCAATCTTAAACAAAAATGGAGGTAACACAATTCCAGATTTGATTTCTGCTTTGTAATATAAACTGGAAACAGTATGGTACTGGCATAAAGATAGACACAGCTTAGTGGAATAGAACAACACTCAGAAGTAAACCCACAGTTACATGGTCAATTAATCTTTGAAGGAGAAATGAATATACAATGGGAAAAACTCAACAAATGTTGAGAAACTGGATGGGCAGCCACATGAAAAAGAATGAAACTGGATCACTTGCATCATACACAAAAACCAAATTCAAAGTGGATTTGAGACCTGAATGTGAGACCTGGAGCCATAAAAATCCTAGAAGAGAGCATAGACAACAGCAACATTTTTTTCTAGATACCTCTGGAGACAAGGGAAATAAAAGCAAAAATAAACTATTGGGATGGTAGCAAAATAAAAAGCTTCTGCACAGTGAAGGGAAGCAATGAAACTAAAAAACCTGTGGAATGGGAGAAGATACTTACAAATGACCTATCTGAACCAATTAGTATCCAAAATATATGAAGAACTGATTAAAAACTCAACATCCCGCACGCCAAAACTGCTAGAACTTGTACAGGAATTTAGTAAAGTGTCAGGATATAAAATCAATGCACAGAAATCAGTTGCATTTCTCTACACCACCAACAAGACAGAAGAAAGAGAAATTAAGGAGTCAATCCCATTTACAATTGCACCCAAAACTATAAGATACCTAGGAATAAACCTAACCAAAGAGGCTAAAAATCT
>PISX010021824.1:0-32852 GCA_004024625.1 Mellivora capensis
CATAAGATGCCTGGGAATAAACCTAACCGAAGAGGTAAAGAATCTATACTCTAGAAACTACAGAACACTCATGAAAGAAATAGAAGAAGACACAAAAAGATAGAAGACCATTCCATGCTCTTGGATTGGAAGAATAAACATTGTTAAAATGTCTATACTGCCTAGAACAATCTATACTTTTAATGCCATTCCGATCAAAATTCCACTGGTATTTTTCAAAGAGCTGGAGCAAATAATCCTAAAATTTGTATGGAATCAGAAGAGACCCCGAATTGCAATGGAAATGTTGAAAAACAAAAGTAAAACTGGTGGCATCACGTTACCTGATTTCAAGCTTTACTACAAAGCTGTGATCACCAAGACAGCATGGTACTGGCATCAAAACAGACACATAGACCAGTGGAACAGAGTAGAGAGCCCAGATATGGACCCTCAACTCTATGGTCAAATAATCTTCAACAAACCAGGAAAAAATATACACTGGAAAAAAGTCTCTTCAATAAGTGGTGCTGGGAAAATTGGACAGCTATGTGTAGAAGAATGAAACTCGACCATTCTCTTACACTGTACACAAAGATAAACTCAAAATGGTTAAAATACCTCAACGTGAGACAGGAATCCATCAGAATCCTAGAGGAGAACATGGGCAGTAACCTCTTTGATATCAGCCACAGCAACTTCTTTCAAGATATGTCTTCAAAGGCAAAGGAAACAAAAGTGAAAATGAACTTTTGGGACTTCATCAAGATCAAAAGCTTTTGCACAGCAAAGGAAACAGTCAACAACACAAAGAGGCTACCCACGGAATGGGAGAAGATATTTTCAAATGACACTACAGACAAAGGGTTGATATCCAGGATCTATAAAGAACTACTCAAACTCAACACACACAAAACAGATAATCATATAAAAAAAATGGGCAGAAGATATGAAGAGACACTTCTCCAATGAAGACATACAAATGGCTATCAGACACATGAAAAAATGTTCATCATCACTAGCCATCATGGAGATTCAAATCAAAACCACTTTGAGATACCACCTTACCCCAGTTAGAATGGCCAAATTTAGCAAGACAGGAAACAACGTGTGTTGGAGAGGATGTGGAGAAATGGGAACCCTCTTACACTGTTGGTGGGAATGCAAGTTGGTGCAGCCACTTTGGAGAACAGTGTGGAGATTCCTTAAGAAATTAAAAATACAGTTTCCCTATGACCCTGCGATTGCACTACTGGGTATTTACCCCAAAGATACAGATGTAATGAAAATAAGGTCCATCTATACCCCAATGTTTATAGCAGCAATGGCCAGGGTCACCAAACTGTGGAAGGCACCAAGATGCCCTTCAACAGACGAATGGATAAGGAAGATGTGATCCATATACACTATGGAGTATTATGCCTCCATTAGAAAGGATGAATACCCAACTTTTGTAGCAACATGGACGGAACTGGAAGAGATTATGCTGACTGAAATAAGTCAAGCAGAGAGAGTCAATTATCATATGGTTTCACTTATTTGTGGAGCATAACAAATAACATGGAGGACATGGGAAGATGGAGAGGAGAAGGGAGTTGAGGGAAATTGGAAGGGGAGGTGAACCATGAGAGACTTGGACTCTGAAAAACAACCTGAAGGGTTTTGAAGGGGTGGGGGGTGGGAGGTTAGGGGAGCCAGGTGGTGGGTATTAAGGAGGGCATGTTTTGCATGGAGCACTGGGTGTGATGCAAAAACAATGAATACTGTTACACTGAAAGAAATTAAAAAAAAAAAAAAAAGATTGATAAACTCCTGGGCAAGCTTATCAAAAAGAAAAGAGATAGGACCTAATTAATAAAATCATGAATGAAAGAGGGGAGATCACAACCAATACCAAAGAAATACAAACAATTATAAGAACATATTATGGGAAATTATAAACCAGCAAATTTGAGAATCTGGAAGAAATGGATGCATTCTTAGAGACTTAACAACTACCAAAACTGAATGGGGAAGAAATAGAAAACCTGAACAGACCCATAAACAGTAAGGAGATTGAAGCAGTCATCAAAAATCTCCCAACAAATAAGAGCCCAGGGCCAGATGGAATTCTACCAAACATTTAAAGAAGAATTAATACGTATTCTCCTCAAATGGTTTCAAAAAATAGAATAGAAGGGTTTTCCAAAGTCATTTATGAGGCCAGCATTACCGTGATCCCAAAACCAGACAAAACCCCATCAAAAAAGAATTACAGACCAATATCCCTGATGAACATGGATGCAAAAATTCTCACCAGAATACTAGCCAATAGGATCCAATAATAAATTAAAAGGATTATTCACCCACGACCAAGTGGGATTTATTCCTGGGCTTCAACATTGGTTCAACATCTGCAAATCAATCAGTGTGATAGAATACATTAATAAAAGAAAGAACAAGATCCTTATGATACCCTCAATAGATGCTGAAAAAGCATTTGACAAAGTACAGCATCCTTTCTTGATCAAAACTCTTCACAATGTAGGGATAGAGGATACATACCTCAATATCATAAAAGCCATCTATGAGAAACTCACAGTGAATAACATTCTCAATGGGGAAAACATGAGAGCTTTTCCCCTAAGGTGAGGAACACAGCAGGGATGTCCACTATCACCAGTGCTATTCAACATAGTACTGGAAGTCCTAGCCTCAGCAACCTGACAACAAAAAGAAATAAAAAGCACCCAAATTGGCAAAGGATAAGTCAAACTCTCACTCTTTGCAGATGATATGATACTTTATGTGGAAAACCCAAAAGACTCCACTCCAAAACTGCTAGAACCCATAAAGGAATTCAGTAAAGTGTCAGGATAAAAAATCAATGCACAGAAATCAGTTGCATTTCTATACACCAACAGCAAGACAGAAGAGAAGTTAAGGAGTCAATCCCATTTACGATTGCACCCAAAACCTTAAGATACCTAGGAATAAACCTAACCAAAGAGGCAAAGAATCTGAACTCAGAAAACTATAAAGTACTCATGAAAGAAATTGAAAACACAAAGAAATGGAAAAACTTTCCATGCTCATGGATTGGTTGGACAAATACTGTGCAAATGTCTATCTCTAACATTTTATGTTGTTGCTAATACTGTATTTCAGAGTTTTGCATCTCAAAGTCTTTGATTTTGATATCAAGGTAATACATGACTTATTAGCTCTCCCCCTCTCCCTTTATTCTGTTCTGTTTAAGAACATGCTGAAAGTTGTAGTTATAAATTAAACTTTTGCTTGATATCACCTGTAAAACCATCTGGGCCTGCTTTCTTCTTTGTACGAAATTTGTAATCACAGACAGAATTTGAATTATGATTATAGAAAATGTTCATTTTTTATTTTGATTTTTACTTTATTTTTTATTTGACTATAGTTACATGATGTTAAATTAGTTTCAGGTATATGATAACACAGTGATTCTACATCTTTATATATTATGCTACAGCCACCACAAGTGTAGCTACCATCTGCCACCATGCAATGCTATTACAGTGCCATTGACTATATTCCCTATGCTGTACCTTTTTTTCCCATGACAAATTTTTGATTTAGTTTTACTAAGTTATCTATTTCATCTATTTCAAGGTATTTACCCATTTAATTATAGTATTTTAAACTTTCCTGACATTGAGGTTTTCATAATATTCTCATTAACTTTTTAATCCTCGCTATGTCTTTAGTTTGTCTTCCTTTCAGTTTCCAGTATTATTTCATTGTGTGCTCTTTCCCTCTTTTTGTCAGTCTTGCCATAAGTTTTTCCTTTTCAATAGAGCTAAATTTTGGGCTTTGTTGGGCTTTCCTTTGCATCTTTAAAGAACCAAATTGTGTTGACATTTTCCTGAGAGGAATTGGCATTTCTCTTTGAGAATCCAGGGGATGATACCAATTGAACGTTCTCTAATTCTGAATGTTTATAGATCCATAGGATAATTTCATGGCCTACCTTCTGTCTGTCCAGCAGACAATCAAACTATCAGCCTAGTCTATTTCCAATCTGACATTGCCACTTTTCCTGAACGCAAACGAATTTCTGTGTGCACTAGTTTTCAAGTGTCAGTTTGACTTTATTGGCTTATTTTTATTTTTATTTGTCCTTGGACATTTCTTTTGCTTACAATGGTGCATTAAAAGTGTATTCATTGTAAATTATCTAGGGTCAAGTATTATTCTAGTAAGAAGTCCCTCCAGGGTATCTTTCTGTCATATTGCTAGAAGTGGAATTCCCCTCTGAGATATTTTCAAAGGTTTAGGTATTTCAGATAACCTTTACTTAAATATTTGATCTTAGGGAATGTGTCTGTTTGAAGTCTGCTTTTCAAACCTGTAAGTAAATTAGGGAAGTATTTTGAGATTCAACAATTGAAGTCTTAGCTGTTATTCTTTGAAAATATGAAAATAAATTTGTCTACACTAAGAGAAATCTCTTTGCAATGCTAACATCTTGCCACCTGTTTCATATCATATTTTAGTTCCCTAGATATTACCAAAAAGGGAGAAGAAAATTAATTTATTGAGCACTTGCAATGTGCCAGACATTTTATTAGTTGTTTTTCATTTGCCAACTCAATAAATCCTCAGACCAATTTTATGGCTGAGTGTTATGGCCATTTTTAATTTGAAGTAAGAAAAAGATGGAGGAATTTGCTCTGGCTAATAATAGTTTAAGGATTCAAACTGAGGTCTGTTTGACCTAAAATTATCCTACAATATGGTAGTACTACCCATCTCTGTTTTATAGGTATGGATATTGAGGCTTACAAGGTTATTTTTTTAAAGATTTTTAATTTATTGATTTGAGAGAGAGAGAGAGCATGCGAGAGCACAAGCAGGGAAAGCAACAAAAGGAGAGGGAGAAGCAGACTCCCCACTGAACAGGGAGCCCTGCATCGGTCTAGATCCCAGGACCCTGGGATCATGACCTGAGCCAGAGGCAGACAGTTAAAGTACTGAGCCACCCAGGTGTCCCCTCTCTGCTTTTTTTTTTTTTTTAATGATTTTTATTTATAGGCTTACAAAGTTTAAAAAGTAACTTATCCAAATAAAACTGGAATATGGGTCTCTTTGATTTTTAAGTCTATGTACTTTACAAATTTTTTTTCCTGTAAAATGTCATAACCATACCGTAAGATACAGGACAAGACTTCAAGTCTCATGTATTTTTTTTTTAAGATTTATTTATTTATTTATTGAGAGAGAAGGAGTGTGCATGAGCAGGGGGAGGAGAGGGAAGGGCAGAGGGAGAAGGAGAAGCAGACATCCCACTGAGCACGGAGCCCAAAAAAGGGCTCAATCCTAGGACCCTGAGATCATGACCAGATCTGAAGGTGAACACTTAAGCAACTGAGCCACTCAGGTGCCCAAACAATCTACTATTTTTAATTGACTTATATGCCCGACCTTCTACTCATTGCTTTCTTAGTTAATGTCCTATAAGAGTTGTTAATAATATCAAGTATTCTGAGTCCCCAGATTTTTTTAAGTTGTTTTAGTTCTTATTTGTGTGACTTTCCATGTAAATTTCAGAATAGATTGTTAATTTCTGCTTAAAAGATTCTTGACAGAATTTTGATAGTTGTTACATTCAAATCTACAGGTCAACTGAGGTAAAATTAACATCTTAATAATACCCACTTTTCCAATCCATGTGCATTTTGAATGCACATTTCATTCATTTTGAATTTCTTTATAACAGCAATGTTTTTATGGGTTTCCATACAATACATGTACATCTTTAAAAATTTGTTTACGAGCTTATTTTTAACACTATTGTAAATAGAATTTTTAGAAATTTCATTTTTCAACTTTTTACTGCTTTGGATTTTGTAGATTAACTTGTGTATACCAGGGACTTTCTAATTACATTCATGTAGTTGTTTTGTATTGTTTTGAACTTAATACTTAGATTGTCATGTATGTAATATTTTTTTCTTTGGTTCATTTCCAGATTGATTTTCTCTTTATCTTTGTTTTCTCAGTAGTTTAACTATGATATACTTAGATGTGAATTTTTTTGTATTTATCCTGTTTGATTTCACAGTTTCTTGAATGTATAACAGTACTTTTTTTTTTTTTTTGCATTTCACTAGTATTTGGCCTTCATTTTGTCAAATTTTTTACCTCAATAATGTTACCTTCTGTTAGCATATGTTAGATTTTTTATTGCTATCTCAAAAGTCCTAGAAGCTCTGCTTATTTTTTACACTTTTTTCCCCTGTTTTTCCCCAACTGGATAATTTTTATTCATCCATATTCAAATTTCTGGCTCCCCCATTATCTTTATTGCACTATTATCCCAGCCAATTTCTATTTTAGATTCTGTATTTCTCATTTCTAGAATTTCTATTTTTAAACTATATATTTCCCATGTTTCTATCGTTTCATTGTGAGTATATTTTTCTTTACCTCCTCCAATGTAGGTATAAGGGATATCTCCTAGTCATTTTTTATACTTTCAGCATATGGGTCTATTCCATTTTGGTCTCTGTTAATTGTATTTCAGCAAACAGTTAACTTAGTTAGACCCAAATTACTAATTTTGTCAAAACTGCAGTGTGCATCAATCCAGATCTCAATTCAGTTCTTTCCTTTTTTTTAAGATTTTTTTTTTTTTTTTTAAGTTTGAGAGAGTGAACCAGAGAGGGAGAGCACAGCAGGGGTAGAGGGGGAGGGAGAAGCAGACCCTCTGCTGAGCAGGGAGCCCAATGCTGGGCTCCATTTCAGGACCTGAGCCAAAGGCAGACACTTAACCCACTGAGCCACCCAGGTGCCCCTCAGTCTCAGTTCAGTTCTTTTGACTTAGCCACCAGCTGTTGCAGTATACTTCACACATACATCATGTGGAGGTTGGTATGATTTGAGTAAAATTCATAAAATTTGGGATTTCTCTTACCTGTCTCTCTCTTTTCAGTGATGTCCCCTTTCCTTTCCAGCAGCTGTGGTTTGACTCAGTTCCTTTCTTTTACTTCTTCAGGACAGAAAGATGCCATGTCTTCCATTCATTCTATTCAAGCACTCTGTACTATGTTGAAATTCCCTTCAGGCTAAAGCTATAAAAATCTTACCTAATGCTCTATTCTCTTCAAAGTTTTAACTCTCTTCCAAAAGTTTGCCTGCTTTTGTTTATTTTCTAGAGCTTTTTTGGAATGTTTGCAGGGAGTTGAATAGGTGTTTGTTAGTTTGTTTCGTATTTGCTAAAGTGTTTATAGTTGTTATTTGTAGGATGGTAAGTTAACTACTTTACCATACCTAACACAGAATAACTCTTTTATTCTTGTTTCTTGTACTTAAAGAGGAACATAATTCTTACATTTTTATTCTCTTCTCCTATTTTTCAGTACAAAAGGGGTGGAATTTTTATTTCCTCTATTTCATATCTGGCTTTCGAGACATGAAGTAGTTATCAAAATTAGTATTCTTTGTAGTAAAAAAGGATTGCTATGATCTTAATTAGGTAGTGATGGCTCCTGTCTAAACATTTTGAAATGATTTGGAATTAGGCATCTTTAAGGATAAAGTAAATTAGTTCAATCTTCCCAAATTATACTTCTTTTATATACATATATGTGCATATAAAAGGTTGCTAAACTTTTCTAATTGTATAAAAATTTGTTTTAAGGGTTAAAGGAATTTAAACATGACATAAACACTGATGTGCAAAGAGAGTCATTAAATTCATCGCTGCTGGTGTTGAAAAAGCAGCATATAAAACCAGACTTGCAAGTCTTAGCCTATCAGCGATTACAATCTATATGGAAGAGAAATCTAGAGACTGCTGAAGTAGTGAATTTTTATTTAAAAATAATTCGCAAAAGTACCTTTTGTTTCACTTACTTGTAGGGAAGCACAAGAGCAGATGTACTTCTCTCTCATCCAATGCCAACTAAAGAAAGTATCAAGAAAAATGCTTTTGGGAAGAGTGTGCTTTCAAAGAGTGGAAGTTGTTACTATAACTGTATGCTTGCTGATAGGCAAAATCTCATGGGCTTGCCCTTTACTGTTTCAGGCCAAGCATGGGGAGAGAATTCTTCAAACTACATGTGTTATTACATACAGTTTGGAGGGCCAAATCAATTTCTGGCTCTGTAACCCTCATTTCTAAGAACCACTCAGAGTTCAAAAATACTATGAATATATTTCAAATAAATTCCTCTACCATTTTTTTTTCAGAGTAAGTCTGTTTTTCTATTCCCTTTTGTTAATCATGTTAAATATTTAACTTCCATATAATTTTATATTTTATAATTTGTAATATATTTCATATATTAATATATTAATATGTAATATAATTTTATTATATATTTTTACATATTATGATATAAATATAACTTACAATATAATATTTTTATTTGGAGTTACAGAGATATATCAAAATATCTCACTATAATCAGAGATTTTTCTGTTTTTCATATATTATGTAACTTAAAAATTTGTAGTTGTTGATACTCTAATATATGTAAACACACTGAAATTTTTTCTATCTTTCTGGTAGAACATAAACTGCATTTTCTCTCTGTTAAAATGCAGTTAAACTGCATTTTTGTACTTTGTACACTCTTTACTCTGTAAAGTGTAAACTCTTTTTGTACTTTGTGCTATGTGTGTTGTGAATTTATAAATTCTATAAGGTGCTATTTTTATTATATAATCAAAATTCACTTAGAAGTAGTCACCTATCTACTGTTTCCTTGTTCTCCATGCCTTCATCATGGACTATTTTTCTTTCACCTATAAAACTGAATTTTTTGTGGATTTGTTGACAGGTACTTTCTCTTCTTATTTGTCTTAAAACTCTGTTGTATTTAGTTACGCCATAACTGCTTTCCTGTTAAAATGACAGATTGGTTACTTATTTTCAGTTACTATAATTTGTTTTAGGATTATTTTTTATGATTTAATAAAAATATCTTTGGTAAATGCTCCATGTTATTCTTTAATTCTTAGAAGCATCAATCACATTTATATTTAATAATGTCTCTGGATCTTCTGTGGGTCTATTTCTATTATCTCTCTTATCCAGTCTGTCTTTTTGTACATTTGGCTTTTATACTTGAGTTTCTAAAGTTGGGGAACACCTGAGTGACTCACTTGGTTAATGGTCCAACTCTTGATCTCAAGGTCAAGAGTTTGGGCCCCATGCTGGGTGTGGAGCCTACTTAAAAAAACAAACAGACAAACAAAAAATCTTTAAAGTTTATGTGAACACTTGAAGAGGTGATTTTAGTGTTATCTCTCTCTAGGGAGGATTTTCTTTTGCTCTGGCCAAGCAGAGACAGGTTGCTTTCATTTGCTCAGAGGTTGAGCTGATAAGAAGCTGGGCTTCAGTCTTTGAGAGGAATTGTCTAATTTGATTTTATTCTTACTGTTGCAGTATAGCACTTCTGGAATTGCATGTGAAATCCTGGGCTGTTTACCAATATTTCTTTATCATAGAGGGCCATACTTTTGAAAGTTTCATATCCTAGTCTGTTAAGAATGTCAGATTTTCTGTTCCAATTAAAATTTCTGAGAATCCACTTTCTGTTTGGATTTTAAGTCATTCAGCTGCTCCTTTGGACTCAATAGATTGCAAGAAGTGTGGCTCAAAATGTTAGCTTACCTTTCTTCCATTTCCTTTCCTTTATAGTACTGGATGCTCACATTCGCACTGTTTTAGTTCCCTCAATTTTTTTTGTTCCCTAATTTTTTATGCTTGATATTTTTAAATTTATTCAAATCTAGCTTTGCTTGTCGACTGACAATATTGGTCTAGAAATAGATAGTCTTCCTTTACTAGAAGGGGAATTCCTTTTTCCCTTTTATGATGTTCAATTAATATTAAACTCTTCAAATACAAATATTCAAATACATATTAAACTATTTTAATGATCCGTTTCTGAATTATTTTCATTAGCTAACCAATGTCATCTTGTGATTAGAGATTGAATTATCATTGACTTTTGGTTAATGAATTCAGAAGTCAGGAAAAATCAAAGCTAGCTTAACTACTATGAGAATTAGGAATAGACCCTTTTCTATTTTACTCACTTAATAGATGCAATTTTAGTACATATTCTGCCACTCATTGTGTGGTATTTTGCAAATTGCAAATTACCTCTCCAGGTCTCAGTCTTCTCAGATAAAAGAAATGAGTTCAACTAGATGATCTTTAAAAGTCTTTCCATACCTAAAATTCTGTGATTTAATAAGAATAAATTAAACTTGAATCTTTGATGATTAGAGTTTAATTTGAATCTTGGAATCCATGAGATTTTTGTAGTTTCTAAATTTAGAAAAAAATAATATTCTTTCTCATCCCTAGTGCTAGAAGATGTCCCATATGACCTGAACAAGTTTCAATGTAATAATTACTTTTTGAATATTTAATTGCCAAGACATGTTGAAGAGGTCTAGTAATATCAAGGAGCACATCCTACCACATATAAATAAATATTACAATGAGTAATAATCAAAATGTGTAGTGTTAATATTAGAATATACAAATTAATAAATTACACAGAATGGAGAACCTTCAGGTTCCTGTGTGCATGAAAGACTTAATGCAGTAAGATTTGGCCTTGCATATCAATGAAGAAACATGAGGTAGTAAAAAAAAAAATGGTGTTGAGACAGTTAATTATATACAAAGGAAAGAAATCTTCACTTTACAATATATATAGTTAAGATTGTAAAATCCATATGTAAAAATCACATTTTTACTTACATTAGGATAGTAAAAAAATATTAAACTTGAAGCACAATTTTCAAGCCATAAAAAAAACTTGTAAGAAAGTGTGCAGAAGGTAGAGAAATTTTAATTATGTTAATGATTTAGAACTCTATCATCAGACTCATATATGATGTCAGACATATGTCATTATGCCATGTTTTAGCTTATGAACTTGGAATAACTACTTAAAAATTTAATCATTATCTTCTCCAAGTGTAAGATGTGAATAATAGTACCTGTTTTATTAGAAATACTATGAGAAATAAATAGGGTAATATCAAAATACCAAGGGTGTTGCCAGAATCAAGTAGTAGCCAGTTAATGTTAGGAATTGTATTAGAAAAATCTCAATTTTTTTCTCTGCTGAGATCAATATTACATACAGAAAAATTTAAGACTCGGAGAGAGATATTAATTTTGGAAAACTTGTGCGTTCATCTAGCATAGACTAAGCACTCCTAAATATCAAAGATACAAAAACCACAAGGAGTGGTAATTATCCCTCATTTATTCCAATCTAGTGAGTTGTCTGAAGAATGAGAGAGTGATGACAGGCAGCTTTTGAAAGGATTAACAAGTGGGGCTGAAGCCTTACTCTGATAATGCTGGGGACCATGAAATAGAAGGGTAGCAGCATACATGTTCATTGATTTTATGTATCATAGCTTAGCATCCCAAATGTAGGAACAGAGAAAGTTCTAAATGTAAAGATCTATGGAATTGAAATAGCAAATTGATCACTTTTCATGGTTCTTACTGGTTCAGCTAAGAGATCTTGGTTTCTAGGACCTATAGAAAGAGAACCTAAGCCATTCAGAGATAATATAAGAGAAGAAATGACTGGGGTAACCAGATAACTCAATAATTTCTGATAATCTATGACTTGAAATAAGGACATAAGAAGGGAAAGGAATATGAAGTTGAGGCACAGAATTATATGCTAGGGTGTAAATTTGGAGAATTAAGATACATGTACATGCAAAGCTGAGAATTAACTGTGAAAAGAACTTACTGAAGTAGAATGGATGTGACAGTTCAAGCAGAATTTCCTAAAAGTCTCTGGAACCCAGTCAGCAAGAAAAGTACTTTTGTTGAACATGGGCATGTACGAGTTGCTGATGGTGACTTAAATTTTGTTTCTTTTGTATCACCAATATGTGAGAGTGCTCGTCCAATTGCCCAGACCAACCTGTCCAGTTGGTTCATGACAACTTTTGTATGGATTATTGCACATATTCACATTAACTGACTTCTGTATCCTAGCTTGTTGATTTTTTCTTTCAAGATTTTACTTATTTATTTGAGAGAGACAAAGAGAGAAGGAGTGGTAGGAAGGGGTAGAGGGACTAGCTTGTTGATCTTAAAGGGATTCTAAAACTACAAGGATAATGACACAGATAAGTCTAGAGGAACAGAAATAACCCTATGAATGAGCTTCATTGAGTAAAACTTCTTGGGGAAGTTTCCATTTCTAAGCTAAAGGTATCACCTAGAATTCAATTGCCTGTATTCCAACTCAGACAGCTAGCTAAGCTACAGCTGGCCTTTTTTTCAAATGAGAAACCAAAAAGGTCAGTTTGGGACAGGTTTTGTTTCTGGTTTTTTTTTTTACGATTTTATTTATTTTGACAGAGAGAGATTCAGTAAGAGATGGAACACAAGTGGGGGAAGCAGGCTTCCTGCTGAGCAGGGAGCCCCATGTGGGGCTGGAACCCAGGACTTGAGCTGAAAGCAGAAGCTTAACAACTGAGCCACCCAGGCGCCCTGGGACAGTTTTCATAACAAAAGGATGTAAAGTATAAGTGACTAAAATGTTTATTAATCATGGATCTTTAGCTTCAATATTTTTTGAATGGAGCCCTATTTCAGACCTGAGAAGACAAAAATTTGAATATATTTTTATTTTAATCACCTTAGTTAAAATTAAAATATGAGAAAGATTATTTGATTTTGAGCTGGGTCTTTGAAATTAAGAATGCTTTGCATGGAGGAATTATTCTTGTTCCTTTTGATGTTTTCTTGAGTCTCTCAAAGATGATTCCTAATGAATTGCCAGATGTAGGTTTGAGACTAGAATTTATAGACTGCAGTTATTCATTCTAGTCAAATGCCACAGACAAGAACAGCAACAAATCAAAGTTAATTCGTAATTGAAACTGACTATTACTAAAAGCAATTTAGCTTTAAAGAACTTTGACATGTTCAAAAGATGAATTACTTGGTGCAGCTTTGTTATTTAAAATTATTTTTAATCATTTAATAGAAGAGAAGGCTAACCTTAGGAAGGCCAGACAGGAGTGGAATCTATTTCATGTTCTTTTTAAAACTCAGAGGATAAAATAACTTTTGAAGATAAATTAAAATGTTTTTTAGGAAATTGTTACAGGGTTAGGTAAAGTTTTAAGGGAATTTCTGTGTTGCAGATGGTAATATAATTTAATACAAATCCTTATACATTGAAAAAGAAATGTACGTGGCTGCCATTACACTTTAATTTCCTCCCTCTAAATTACCTAGAAAATTTTCTTTTCTTTATTTTTTTTTAATTTTATGCAATGGTTCCATGAAATATATGAATAAGAAAGTGAGTAAATTAAGCTTATAATTTTGCTAGTAGTCTTATGTTTTAGAAATACATAGTCCCACTCCACTTAATTTATACCCTTTGCTGTACTTGTACTGCATTTAATTCTGTTAAACTTCAGCATGGTAGTTGGAGACACCCTTTCTCTAATAATGTTAGTCTGGGCAATAGGTTATTCCTGTTGTTTTTTAATTGTAAAGTGGCCTAGATGAATATCTCTAAAGTCATGGCCTAATAAATTAGAAATAATGAATCTCCTTGACTTGTCTCATTCATTCATTTTCTCCCTCAAGGAAATCTCATTTAATACCTGCTTTTATATTGGCCTCCATTGCTTTTCTTGTATTGATGCAGTAGGAGAAAACATTAGTAGCAAATATAAAATTTCCATGTTAATGGTTGATTACGACAGAGATATTTTGGAACAAAAATGCATTGGTAAGAAAAAAAAATATTCTTGATTTTTTAAAAATTTGATCATTTTGGTTAAAACTCTTAATATAGGTATTTAGTAGATTCTCAGAAAATTTCACAATAGAAATGGTTATCTATGATATGAAAGTGTTTCTATGTTTTCATATGGAACCATTAAGATTGGGAATAACAAAAGAAATGAAGCTTTTAAAATTTTATTGAAAGCATTATTACAGTTTTTATCTGTAGGTCCCCAGATAGATTGAAGGCCACAGTTTTAATGGAAATTTCATGAAGTGGAAAGTGAAAAGAGTTGAGAATGATGATGATAGATATAAAACAATGACAGGCAAATTGGTTGGTTAATTAAAGCATCCATGTTTGCAGATAATATTTAGCATGTCAAACTGAATGTCAGCATTTGAGGTTAGAAATCTAAATATCCATCACCATAGGTTGAAATTATAGTCAAGATAAAAGATGAAAAAGAGAAAAAAAATGCCACACAATGAGGCAAGAATATATAAGATCAGATCTCTAATATGTCAGATTTAGTGCACAAAGAGAAAAGTAAGTCAGCAGGCAAAATCCAAGTGCTGATATTTGTTCCAAAACATGGTGTTTGATTATTCAGCTAAATTGTCAGTTGGAACAGGATATAGAAGGTCTTGTTTGTTTGTTTTTTCAACTACATAGTGCACCAGTTCTCAATCTTTCCTGTATATTTTAATCAGCTAAGTAGTTTTAAATGTTCTTTTGCCAAGGTCACAGACCATGTCATTGAAATTATGTAGTTTTAGGGTAGGAATTAAGCAACAGTAATTCTAATTTGGTAAATTTTGGCAAGTGCCATATATCCACAGTCATATAGAGCCTGATTTATTTATTGAGTAGTTACTAGTAACTTTCATTTACATTTTTTTTAATAAGGAAAGGAAACATAAATCTAATCATGTTTTTTTTTTTTTAAGTTTCTGGGAAAATATATGTTCTAGCCTTGTGAAGGGCAATAATATTATGATTGCTTTCATTTCCTTTGTAAATTAAAATTCATTTAGATCCTGTTCTAGGAAAATCTTGAAATGAGGATTAATGAGTAATATACCATTATATGGGGGAGAAGTTGAATATAAATACCTCTTTGAAGTCATTTACCTTGAATACTAATTTGCTTTAAGTTTTCCTTGGCAGTGAAGGGATTTTTTTGAAAAAATAATTTACATTTTTTATTACATGGAATTTGCAGTCATCACTATATAGATGATTAGCGTGATACAATGAAAAAGGAAGGTTTATTCACATAGTATACTTTTATCATAATATAACAAGTGGCTCGTTGTCTGGATCTGAAGTCCAATGTACTTGGGGAATACATTTCCACCCTAATTAAAATAAATGGCCTGTAAATGTAAATTAGCATTTTGTAAGTTTTCTCATACAGTATAAAAGATTTCTTAGAAAGAAATTATATTCACCTTTATGATAAGCATGTTATTTTTTTTTTTCCCATTTTCTTCTGCTTTACTAGGAGTAGGACTGAGTCTATTTCGGTTAAATATATATCTTTTGGCATTTTAGTTAACACTTAATTCATGTTTCACATTTAACACCTCATCTTCAGTATAAATTTGGCTATTTTGTTTTCTCCAGATTGATATAATCAGTTGATATAAACTCGTTTCAGAGACATAAAAGTGATACTGGTCTATTCTGGCCATCTAATTAGCGTGACCAGCCAGCTACAGTCCCATATGTCAAGGTGTTCCATTTTACTCTCAGAAGTGTCCTAGTGCAGGTGATAAGTTATATTGTCCCTCTATATCTAAAAAGCTGCCACTTCTCATAAGACTGCTCAGAATTTAAAGTCGTAACATGATTTTTTTTTTTTTTTCCCAAAAAAGGACCAGAACATTAATCATCATCTACCAGGACTGAGGGAGAACACTTCTCTAGATGTGGAGCGCAAGCATGACTCCAGTTTTATGTTAAACATCACCATCTTGAGTGTTTCCCCTATGATTTATATATGTTAATTGGGGAGAGAGAACACTGTGGCTTTCCTTTGATCCCTCAGCACACTGAATCTCTGTTGTAACTTAATCAATGTCTACCTTTCAGTAAAGCTGACTTCCTATATTTAGTTTAGTTTCTACACATGTGTAAACTTTGGCAACAGCAATAATCTTATTCACCTTTGAGTTACTCTCTACCTCCATCTTTTAATTCTGCCTTACAGGAAGGAAATAACTTAAAAAAACAAACAAACAAATGGGGAGTGGAAAAAGGAAGTAAGAAAGAATAAATACTGACTTACCCTAGCCAAGTATTAATAGAGAATTGTAGTGGTAAATGTGTGAATATATAGACTAGGACAGGTGTGCTAATTGCTGAGTGCACTGAAATATGGCCAGGGGATTAATATGAGAAAAGGGCTGCTCTGGGAGTAATATTATGACAATAATAAAAAAAGAGACATCAACACAACAAAGAGATCAGTTTTCTTCTTTAACATCTCTTTCTTCTCACCTGATGCTACTTCTTTTCTTCTTCCTCTTTACCTTCCTTTTACTCCTCCTCTTCCTCTTTTTTTCTGCCCTGTGTTATTCTAAGCTCCTAAGGATATGAGAGCCCTTAAGGACAATTCTGGTTTAGAAATGAATGGGAATTATTACTGCTAGGCAAATATGAGAAATATATGATATTTTCTCTCTCTGTGCCCTAAACTGGAAACTAAAATAATAGAAGCTAGTAGAGATTATGTATTATCACTTTCAGAAACATGAAAAAAAAATTAGTTAAAATGTCTTGGAATTCGGGTCATGGGAAAAAATACAAACAAGGTCTTTTTAAAATCCACAGTAAATTCAATTACATATTAAAGCAAGTAACTTGTAAGTAAACTTCGTTTTCGATACCTTCTAATTTGTCAAATGGTCAAATACACCTTTTAAAATGCCTCACCGTACATACAGAGTCCTAGACATTCTAAAAAAAAAAAAAAGCGAAATTCACTAATGAACAGAAAGATTAATCCTTGCTAAAAGATTTGTTCTTGTGCTTTAAAATACATCTCAAAAAGTCTTATTGATAGTCAATTATCAGTTCTTTCTCTCAAGCATGTAAGACTAGTCACGTAATGGTAATGTGCAGCCTCTTTTGTAACAAGGTCTAATTCTTCTTACTTCAGGCTTGATCTATGTATAGTTGGATACTCTTTATCAGATTATTTCCATAGTCTGTACCAAAAACAAGATAAGCCAGTGATTTTTTACAGTCTAGTACTGAACATTTGCATAGAACTTTATAACCTCACGGTCTTGGCATCACATCCTCTTGGTTGTGGATGTTTTAGACGCTCACAGATAGCCTTTTAAGAAAAACAGTCCGGGAAGAATTACCACAGTGGAGAGTTATGCTTGATTCTCTCATTTGCATGTTAATACCCAAAATACTCTTCAAGTTTATTCAGGGTGGCTGTTTGATTGCAGAAATGCCATCTGAACTCTAAGAATAAACTAAAAAGGCTTGGGAGGACCTCTGAGCCCACTGAGTTCTTTTTTACAAATGTAAGTGATCATAAAAAGCTCAGCGTCTCTAAGGAAAAACAAAAGAACAAACCCTCTTTTAATATGCAAATATAAGAACTCAACATCAACACTGTGTTAAGTCCTAATCTTTTTTTTTTTTTTTGAAACAAATCTTTAATTTTGTGATCCCATTTCTTTGCCAGACTGCATTAGATTCATTGTTCGTAAATCGGCCCTGGATTTTCTGAGGCAGAAAGGCCAGGCAGTCAGCTTAATACAGCTTTATTCTCTTTCGGGAATATCTGTAGTTTCCAGTGAGGGTGGAGGGAGGGAAGAAGGAGAAGAGGAAGGTGGCGAAAATCTAATACACGTCAAATTATATGGGAATGATACAAAATTGGGGAAAGACATGTTCTTGTGTTTTCCTAGTTCAGGGTCTGACATGAGAGGCTCAACTGTAGAGCACAAATGATCCAGTTCGAAAAAATACAGACAAATGGAAAAGTGCATATTGTATGTGGTAAAACATTAGATGACTTTAAAGTTCCAGCACCTTCAGGCCAACCATCATGTTTTCTATCTGATAATAACTTGTTCCAAGTCGAATCACCATGGTTGGCTGCACCCTATCACACCTTTGGATTAGGAAAGTGGAATTTAGAAGTTTGTGAAGTATTTCTTGATTATTCACAAGTTAACTCCTGATTGAAACAGGCTGCACCAAAACACTCAGCTCACCCCGCCATATAGCAAAAGCACTGAACTGTGGTTCAAAAAATTGACCTTCAGAGATTATTATGACCTTCAAATTGTCACTAACATCAATGATGCATTTTTGCTTGTTTTATTTTTTTAGTGGAATTTGATAGTAAACCTCTGGGAAGAAAGGGACAGTGAATCAATTTCTTTAATAATTTTCTGAAAAGGGTAGGAATCACTGATATTGTAGGTACATTAATCAAAAAATACAGTATTTCATTGTTGGTGTTAACTCTTATTTGAAAGTATAGATGCCTGCATTCTCAGAATGTTAAGTTCTTCTGGAAATAACCAGGTGTGCTGCTATGCATACATAAATATTTAACTCTGGTTTTGGTAAACATTCTAAGGAATCTATTTGTGGAGCATTCTGTAATAATTAAATATTGTAATAACTTCAAGTTTTGGCATTTCATACTGAGGTCATGTTGACTTTAAGAGCACTGAAATGATTTACAGTCCAAAGCAGGCAGTGGTTTTCTCATTGACACGGATACTAAACTCACAGTTTTAAAATTTACAACTTGAAGGTGAGGTGAGGCAACAAAGAATGACAGTTATGGCCATTATCTCTTGTTTTTTGTTTTAATCTGAGAAGTGAAGAAGACACTTTTGCCACTTGAAGAAGTTCGATAACACAAAAAGCATGTGCCTGAAGTGTTTTATGAAGTGTTTGTTAGTGTGCATGCAGACACTGTAAGGCATCCAGTTGTGGCTGGATCTGAGGAAAATGTGTGGATCTGAGCAGATGCCGCAAAGACCTCATTTATGCACAATTTTTTAAATGAGTTTGTGTTTAGCAAACTTTTTTTTTATCTGTGGAATCTAACATTTGGAGGAGAAATTGACATATTCCATCAAAAAGTGGTTGCTTTTGTATACAGAAGGAAATATTTGAAAAAGAGTTCAGAGGATGTTAAGAGTCCACATTTCAAATAAAAAGTCCCTTCTTGAAATATGGATAAGTGAATTACAGAGTTTTCTTTGACCTCTCCCTACTGACAGAAGTTTCTCCACATCAGGCAGCTTTTGTTCCATTAATCAAGCAGTTCTAGATGATACAGATTTCATTCTGATACTGACCCAAAATTTGACTTTATTTTATTGCTCTCTGTTTATCCATGTTTTTCAGTTTGTAACAATTCAAAAGAAATGTAATCTCTATTGTGTATGAGAAATCTTCAAATGTTTGAAAATATTTACCATTGCTTCAATATCACAAGTATTTGATTGATGTATTTCAAATACCATGTCTCTTGTTGTGAAATCATAAAAACATAGAAAATACCATGTTTTTCTTGTTCATATATGATCACAACTGTTGGCAGATTGTTTATATATATTGTTATTGAATGCCTTGGAGAGATCATTTAGCATGTGAAGCTGTTTATTTTATTGCTGACTGGACTCCGGGCTGCTATGCTTTGTTGAATCCATTTATATTGTCCTGTATTCTGTTAACTTTTGCTTTAGGCATGATTATGCTTAACACATCCCATTTACTTAAAACCCTTATAATATATAAGTTGGGTAAAATAAAACCTTCTAGATCAAATTAAATAACCAAATTCCCTTAAATTAATACCATTAATTTCAGCTTGAGCTCAACATCAATAAAGCTGCGGAATGAAAATTTTTAAAGCAATTCTGAAAGTGTATTCTTGAGCTATGTGATGGGTGTTCTCATAATGAATAGTTAATGGGGCTTACCTGATAAATAATTAGTATTTAAATAAATAAGGCCAGACCTATTGGTATAATAAAAACCAAGATCTATAAGAAGTAAAAGAGCTGTTGATGAATTTCTGATTTAAAAGGAAGGATTTCAGAAGTTTTTTTTTTTGACTGCATAATTAAAATTATCTTTTTCACATGCTCTATATTATCTGCTGAACGTTCTTTCTGTCATTCATTTCTCAATGCCTATTTTATTGGCTACTGCTAACAGAAGGCTATTTCCATCGTAGAAGATGGCTTTGCCCCGTATCTAAATAACAGATGGCAAGCAGCCAACTATAACAGATTTTGACAGTTGTAATCTGGAAGCTCCACACTGGTCCTGTGTTTATAATGGCTAGTAAATGAGTGTTGCAATACATCTTCAAAAGACTACAATAGGTGTTACTTGTTATTTGAGCAAAGTTTCAGAATCCGAGTTCTATCTAGAAATGATCCCTGAAAACCATCCTGGCTCTCGGTCCTCTGCATTTTCACGCTCTCATACCCTATGTTGTGTGAGTGAGATAGGTTCTTTTTAGGCTTTGAGAGAGTGGCTGTGTCTTAGGTATCTTTCCTCATTTTTGGCTGTCAGTTTATTTTATCTAGACAGTGGGCCTGATTCTTTTGTAAATTGGAGGAAACTCTCTGTGTTAAAATCATCTAGTGAATCAATCCCTATTCAAACCCCATTTTTATGCCCCAGAACTTTAACATTAGCTTTGATCTCTATAACCACTTTTATGCACTTCCACACTTCACATTATTTAACTTCCTTTTCATTTAATATGAAAAAGAATATTCACAATTACTTACCATAGCAACCACTTTAGAAGTAGATTCGTATGCCAAGACTGGCACAGAGTTCACAGTTGATATAATCATGCCAAACTGTTTGCAACATGACCCTGTGTAGTTATTTTAAGGCTTTTGTGTTCTGATGAGTTCATTGAATGTACCATACTAGGAATGGATTTTTTTTTTAAGTTGACACACTTGAATACATCATCGTCATCATGGTCATCAACAAATATAACAAAAACTAACTTGAGTACTTCTATATGGGACTTAGTGCTACACTTCATGGAATATCTGATCCCATATTAAATATGTACTTTGATTGCATAATGATGTAAAATGCTACTGATGCTTATAACACACACACAACTGGATGGTGTATGTAGGACATAGTAAATAAATAAATAAACAACAAATGCAAGTCTGTTCTCAAAATAATAAATGCTTAGATCATTTTAGATAAAGTATGATTAAAATGTTTATTATCAACTCACTGAATAAGAGATAATATATTTTACATTATCCTTACACATAACTGTAGTTAAATCTGCCCTGACAAGTCAGAGCCCACTGTGCCAACAATGAGGTAGGTGGCCAACAACAGAGGCCTAATGCTTTCAGCCATTGGAATCATTTGTCTACTCTGCTGTTTAGTGTCTCTTCTGTGGTAGATACTTTCTCATGGGTGTTAACTTGCAATAAAAATATTTCCTCTGTAAACACTCATTTTCATATGTCAGTCTACATGTCTCTACCCCAGAGTTGTTTTTCTGTGATCTTCATATATTTCTCCTTTGAGGCACCTGACCAGGCAGTCAGCCATTTACTACTTTTGGGTGTATGTGTATTTTAACTTCAGGCTCCTACCCCATCCACATGAAATAGATAATTGGGTCCAACACCTAATACTCTATTCAATTAGCGTCTTCCCCACAAAGTACTTTCTTTCAAAGCCATCTTTTGGTGGGCCTATATTGTGGCCATTGTCCTTTGTGACTTCCACACACTACGCTAATGCATCTGTGAGAGCCAAACTCGGGCTGTGGTCTCCCTATCAGCTGGTCGAAAGGGACAAATCTCTTGTAATCATAGGCATGAAGTGAATATCCAGGGACCTAGGTAATGGTGGGAGAAAAGGTGGGAGTCCATGATACCTGTTCATGAAGCTTGTTTGTGGCCTCTGGCCCATGCTTGATTCCTGATGTGTTTTTTAACTTATGATTGCTTGCTGCTGAGCGTGTCTAACTTTATGACCATGAATGTGTAAATCTGTTACAAATCAGCTCATAAAGGGCAGTTCTGGCTGCAGGCTTACTTGGTATACTATGGTAAGTAATTCTGTCTTTACCAGGGCTTTGCAGCCTGCCAGTGGCTATTTTTTTCAAATGTTTATAATTATTTACTACAGACAACGTGCATTTTTTTTTCCAGAACTTTAAGGAAACACATTGTGATTCTCTCACTGGGGATTGCCAGGAAGTTTTCTTGGTGCCTTTTTCCAATATTGAACACTTTGAAAGCATAGGGTTTGCTGGATCATATGGCCCAAGCTGCTGGGCCACTTGTGCTGTGGTTTGGAACTGTTCTAAAGCAATTTTTTCACTAAGCCTCAAACCTGGAAGTCTTTTGCTTCATCTAGTTTGTTGGTTAAAAAAGTATCTCAGGTATGTGGTGCCTGGGCTTCTCAGTCAGGGTCCTGGGATCAAGCCCTGCATTGGGCTCTCTGCTCAGCAGGGATCCTGCTTCCCCCTCTCTCTCTGCCTGCCTCTCTGCCTACTTGTGATCTCTGTCTGTCAACTGAATAAATAAAAAATCTTAAAAAAAATAGTATCTCAGGTAGAATACAGAGTTCTAGCAGACATTGTGCATCATTCTTTGTGGTGAGAGGGTTAAAATGAAACACTTCATCTTTTGTTTGAGGAGGTTAATCTGGTGTACCCGGACTGGTGGACCTCTTCATAATCTATTGATGTAACACATACCTGAAACTTCCTAAGATTTACCTATCACTTCTGGGAATATGTACGTTTTATCAAGTACTCAAAAATATTAGTTACCTCATGTTCTTCCTGTGAAATTAGTATAATCATGAATATAATGGCTCAGTGTGCTATTCCGCAGGATTCCAAGTTGATCCAAATCTCTTTAGAATACGTATTTGCAGTGTGAGAAAGCCCAGTGGCAAGACTGTAACTATATACTATGTTCCATTCAAACTGCATGTGAAATGTTTTTGATCATCCTTTCTGATAAAGTTAGAAATAATGCATTTTCCAGATCAGTAGCTGCATATCATGGATCTGAAGTCATGTCTATTCTCTAGCAAAGATACCAAAAGAAGAACAGCTGCAATTCATGCTATGATTTTGTTGATTTTTCCATACTCCATTTCCATTCTCCAGATTTATTTGTTTTTTGCAAGGGACATATTCATAAATTAAATGACAGGGACCGCTGTCCCTGTATTCTTTAGATCTTTAAGGGGAGGACTAATTTCTGTCTTTGCCCTCCAAATTTTATATTGCTTTTTATTTTCTGTGTTGGCCCATGCAGAAAGAATTCTTTTCATTTTTTTTAAGATTTTATTTATTTATTTGACAGACAGATATCACAAGTAGGCAGAGAGACAGGCAGAGAGAGAGAGGGGGAAGCAGGCTCCCTGATGAGCAGAGAGCCCAAGGCAGAGCTCGATCCCAGGACCCTCGGATCATGACCTGAGCCGAAGGCAGAGGCTTTAACCCACTGAGCCACCCTGGCACCCCAGAATTCTCAGTCTTAAAACTGGCTTTTCCTATAATGAAAATTCTCTTTTTTTTTTTTAAACAACAGAAGATAGGCTTCTGTATTCTGTATTTTTCTGTATTTTTTTAAGATTTTATTTATTTATTTGACAGACAGAGATTACAAGTAGGCAAGAGAGGCAGGCAGGGAGAGAGAGGAGGGATCAGGCTCTCCGCAGAGCAGAGAGCCTGATGTGGGGCTCGATCCCAGGACCCTGGGATCATGACCTGAGCCGAAAGCAGAGGCTTTAATCCACTGAGCCACCCAGGCACCCTATAATGAAAATTCTTAACCATAGCTCCCATCTCTCTCTATATAGAGATAGATATATATCTATCTATGATAGATGATAGATAGATTGATAGATTGATCACTCTAGATCTATTAGATCTCCCTCTCTCTCAGACACAAACACACACACACACACACACACACACACTTACACACATAAATACCAAGTATGTGCAAACCAGCTATACATTTGGACAAGTGTGTAAATTAGATATTTATACACTTTGTGACTAGGAAAATGCCCACTCTGTATGTCCACACATCCAAAATGAGCCAGACCTAAGCCATACTCCACTTATTACCTTGTTGCCATATTATTAATCTTTAATAGGGGATCAGTGTTGATGCTTTGAGTCTCTCAGTATCAATATCATCAACTAGAAACCTATATCAAACTATCTTGAAAATATGTGGGTTCCCTTCCCCCAAATGTAATTGGAATACATATTTACAGTACATTGGAGTAGAATGGAAGAATCATTACTATGTATACTTGCCATTGTGTTGGAGGGCTCTTTAGTCAATGATTTCCAGGGTTGCAAACTTCTTACATTCAGAATTTCATCATGGGATTATATCCATTTTCTTTTTTGTTTCTTATTGGGAAAAATTATCATAGATTTACTGGAATTTTCAAAAATAATAGGGGGAGATCCTGTATACACTTCTCCCAGTTTTTTCCATCTTACATAATTACAGTGTTATATCTAACCAGAACTATTTTTTGGAACAGTGTGTTTTTACAGTTGTGTCATTTTGTTGTATGTGTAGATTCATACAACTGCAACCACAATCAAGACAAAGAACCATCCTATCACCCAAAGATCTCCCTCATGTTACCAAATTTCAGTTATACCTCCCCTTTTCCTCAACAATCCAACCTTTGAAATCCACTAATCTGTTCCCTGTCTTTATAATTTTATCATTTAAAAATACTATATAAATAGGATCATAGGGGATATAACCTTTTAAGATTGGCTCTTTCACTTGGCATGATGTCTTTGAGTTCTGTATAAGTTGTTGTGTACATCAGTAGTCATTGTTTTTCGATTATATAAATGGAGCACAGTTTAACTTTCACCCAATTGGAGGACATTTTGGTTGTTTCCTGTTTTTGACTTTTACAAATAAAGCTGCTATAAGCAATTGTGTACAAGTTGTGTGCACATATTTTTTTCATTTCTCTAGACTAAATTCACAAAAGTAAAATGCAGGATAATATGGAAAATGTATGTTTCTTTGCTTATAAAACTACCAGGCTCTTTTTCCCAGAGTGTCTGTACTGTTTTATATTCCCACCAACAATGTGTGAGAAATGTATGAAACATCCTGTTTTTCATATCCTCATCAGCATTTAGAATTATTACATTTCTGTTCACCTTCCCTTCCCTTTCTTTCTGCTATTCCAATGTGTGTAGTGATTTCTCATTGTAATCTTAATTTGAAGCTCCCTAATAGCTAGTGATGTTGAAGATCTTTTCTGAAGATATGCCCTCTGTATACTTTCTTTGGATTTATGTAACTGCTAAATTTTGAGATATACATATTCTAGATAAAAGTGTTTCCTCAGATATATAGTTTGTGAGTACTTTCTCTGAGTCTACAGCACGTTTTATCCTCTTTACAGAGTTTTTGCAGATCAAAATTTCTGATTTTGATGAAGCCAAATTTACTTTTTCCCTTTTTATGGATTATGCTTTTGTGCCTAGTTTAAAAACTCTTTCCTTGTTCTAAAGCTGAATATTTTAAATTTACAGCTCTACATCTTACATTTAGTCAATGTTACATTTTCATTTTTTAAGTATGAAATTTTAGTGGAGGTTTATTATTTTGTCTACAGATATATAATTATTGCAATGATATTTATTAAAAATATTATCTTAACTCCATTGAATTCTGTTTGCACCTGTATCATAAATGAGTTGGTCACATTTCTTCTGGGGCTACTTCCAAGATTTTTGTTCTGTTCCATACATCTAGGTGTCTACCTTTACATGGACAACTGTTAAACTTTTTTAAAACTAAAAAATAACTAAATGTTTGCAATGATCTCAGTAGTATATATTCAAGAAAGACTACAAAACCTTTGCTAAAACAGGTTTTGTGGCCTTTTCACTTACCATACTTCTCTTATATCTGTGTTCTAGTCTTTTCAAGCTCCATGATCATTTTGAAAGCCAACACCATGCAATCAATGAGGAGGGTTGAAACTCCTTGAAAAGACCTATCCTTTAGCATTAATACTATTTAAACTCTCTCATGTCTCAATAGAAAAATCCCTATTCACAGAATGTTGTTACTATTTGAACTGTCAGATTCTGCAAAAAATTCCTAATCCCCAGGGCATTTGTAACAAACAATTTGGGACATCTTTTTGGCATTGCAATTGCCCGAAATGGAGATACAGTTGGGGATCACAAGTGCCTTGAGAAAACTTAAAATGAAAATCTGGGTAGTGAGATGTACATAGGGAGCTTAGAATTACTCTGAAATATTTATGGGAATTTTAAAAAAGATTTTATCTCTTTGAGAGACAGCACAAGCAGGGGCAGTGGCAGTGGGAAAGAGAGAAGCAGGCTCTCCGTGGAACAGGGAGTCTGACCCAGGGCTCGATCCCAAACACCAGGATATTGACCTGAGCTGGAAGCAGACACTTAACTGACTGAGCCACCCAGGCACCCCTATTTATAGGAATTTTAAAGACTGTGTACATGTACATGATTGTACACTTGTCCAAAAAAAGTGATTGAGAGAGTCTCAGTCACTTACCACTACCTAACCTTGAAACAGAGTTGTAATCGTCCTAAGCATTGAACACATAGGGGTCCTCAGCAAAGGATAGAAGGCCTATTGGTCATTTAAGGACATTCTCTGAGTAATTATTAGCTGATAATAAAATATTTTATCAGAAATTTAATGGTCACATACTAGGAGAAATCTGCTTTATAGCATCCATCCAGAAAAGTCATTGAAAAAGCAAATGGCTATAACAAGAACAAAGCAATAACAAGATAAATAAGAAAATCTGGTCAGAGGGGGAGGGAGTACATGATTTCCACAGTTGTAACATAATATTATCTAAAATTTCTAGGTTTTAACAAGAAATTATGAAACACACACAGAAACAGTTAAGTGTAACATATACATGTAAAATAAAACTAGCCAATAGAAATTGTCTCTTAGGGGGGCATAGAAGCCACAAAACAGCTAATATAAGTATGTTCATGTAACTTAAGATGACACAAAAAGAATTAAAATATGACAATGATCTATCATGAAATAGGATATAAATAAAGAGCCATAAATTATATTAAAAAATTAAATGTAAATTCTGGAGTTGAAAAATACAATAACCAAATGGAAAATTCACTACAGTGAGAATCACTAGAGTAGATCCAAACCATAAGCAAAAAGAATTCAACAAACTTGAATATAGATCAATTGACATTATACAGTTTGAACAGAATTTAGAAGGTATAATGAAAAATATTGCAGAACTTTAGAGGTCTGTGGATATCATTAAATGTACCAACATATGTATAAAGCAGTCCTAGAGGATGGGAAAAAGAAAAAAAAATTGGAACTGGAAAAATTTCTGAATACATAATGCATGAAATGCCCCTCATTTTTTTTTCTTTCTTTAAAGATCTTATTTATTTATTTATTTGAGAGAGAGAGAGAGACAACATGAGCAGGAAGTGTAGAGGGAGAGGCAAAGAGAGAATCCCAAGCAGACTCTATGCTGAGCATGAGGCCTGACTCAATCCCAGGAGCCCATGACCTGAGCCGGAACCAGAATGAGATGCTTAACCAACTGCACCACCCAGGCACCCCTGAAATGTCCCAAATTTAATGAAAATATTAATCTATACATTCAAGATGCTCAACAAACTTTAAGCAAGATAAACTCAAAGAGATCTCAGAAAGAGACTTCCAGTTTTAATTCTACATGCAGAGTTTAGAAGTCACCATTCCATCCTAATAACAAGTTAAAACTAAACAGACTGAAAAATTAAATCTTCTTGGATCTATAAGAGAGAGGAGGACACTGACCCAAGATTGAGGAGACAGAACGCCAAATACAGGGAGTTATGGTTTACTGAGGCAGAGACTCAACAGCAGAAAACAACAGAGGAATCATAGCCAGGGTAGGAAAACCTGAACTTCTATTAATGAATTGCTGGAGCATCAATGTGTAGAAATCTGAGATGGCGCCTGGGTGGCTCAGTGGGTTGGGGCCTCTGACTTTGGCTCAGGTCATGATCTCAGGGTCCTGGGATCAAGCCCCGCATCAGGCTCTCTGCTCAATGGGGAGCCTGCTTCCTCCTCTCTCTCTCTCTGCCTGCTTGTGATCTCTGTCAAATAAATAAATTAATTAATCTTAAAAAAAAAATCCTGAGGGACCTCCACATGTTGTGAGATTGACCACCAGCAATTTGACCAGATTCACATAGTAAAAATGGAAGAAAAATCCTCTCTTGCTTCCAGCATGGGGAAGGAAAAAGGGACAATTTTGAAATACGCCCGTATACTCTTCTTAACAAGGCCTGCCCTCAGAGGAAACAGTTAATCAGAGCCTAACATACTGAGGTATCACCATATCCAAAAGGACCATGGGAATGGAAATACCTACTCTAACCCACTCCAGCCATCCTGCACCACTTAAGAGGAGAAAAAAATAACTGAATAACACTTGTGAAGTTCACAGTCCAGAGGCATAGGTTCACTAAAAGCTCTTAGGACTATAAAAATCTTCTGCTCCCCTCACACATCACCACTACATTAAGAAAGGCCTATTTACAGCAGTTCTTACAACCAGTACAGCTGTACCCAGTATAGCAGCCAATAAAAAATTCTGAGGCATACCAAAGGAAAAACAAAAACAAAACAAAAACAAAATAGACTTCAAGAGACAAAGCAAACATCAGAACCAGACATAGAAATGATGTTGGAATTACCAGACCAGGAATTTAAAAACAATGATAACTAACATGTTGAGTCTATTGAATAAAGTAGAGAGCATTCAAGAAGGGATGGATAAGGTAAAGCAAAGACATGGAAATCCAAAGAAATAATCAGAGAGGTAAGCTAGAGATAAAAAACATTGTAACAAATTAAGAATGCCTTTGATGGGGCACCAGGGTTGTGTAGTCGATTAAACATCCAACTCTTGGTTTCAGCTCAGGTCGTCATCCCAGGGTTCTAAGATTGAGCCTTGCATTGGGCTCCATGCTCAGTGTGGAATCTGCTTGAGGCTCGCTCTCCCTCTCCTTCCCCGCCCCCCGTGTGCTCTTTCTCTCTCTCTTAATCTTGCTCTCTAAAATAAATAAATCAATCTTAAAAAAAAAAGAATGCCTTTGATGGGCTTATAGGTAGACTAGACATAGCTGAGGAAAGAATCTCTGAGGTAGAAAACAATATCAAGAAAATCTTCATAAACCTAGGAGTGAAGGAGAAGAGCCAGGGGTGAGGGGAAGTAAAAGAAAAACAAAAACGCCAATGACAAAAAAATCCCTCCAAACCCAGAACAGAATATCCAAAGACTTTGTGGCTAAACTTTTAACTTATGTGTAATGGGAAAACCAGAGAAAAAAGAAAAATATGAGAAATAGACAGAAGGAATATTTGAAATAATAATGACTGAGAACTTCCCTCAAACTAATGTCAGACACCAAACTGCATATCCATTAAGCTCAGAGAACATCAAGAAGGAGAAATATCCAAACAACTATACCTATATTTTCAAAATATAGGTATTTTCAAAAATACCTATATTTTCAGACTATAGAAAATCAAAGATTTTTATTACCAAGTGAAAGAAGCAATCTGAAAAAGCTATGTACTGTAATTCCAACTGTATGGAATTCTAGAATAGGCAAAATTATAGAGGCAATAAAGTGATCAGTGGTTTCCAGGGCTGGTGGTGGGGAGAGATGAATAGGCAGAACACAGAAAAATTTTAGGGCAATGAAAATTCTCTGTATGATATTATAATTATATATGTCATTATACATGTGTCCAAACCCATAGAATATACAACACGAAGAGTGAATCCTAGGGTAAACTAAGGACTTTGGATGATTATGATATGTCAGTGTCAGAGGTATTTGGGAAATCTTTGTATCTCCCTCTCAATTTTGTTACAACCTAAAACTGCTCTGAAAAAAAAAAAAAAAAAAGAAGAAGAAGAGAGAGATCCAGGCCACTTGGGTGGCTCAGTCTTTAAGTGTCTGCCTTCAGCCCAGATCAAATTCCCAGGATTCTGGGATTGAGCCCTGCATCAGGCTCCCTACCCAGTGGGAAGCCTGCTTTTCCCTCTCCCACTCCCCCTGCTTCTGTTCCTACTCAGGCTGTGCCTCTCTCTGTCAAATAAAAAAAGAAAATCTTTTTAAAAAATAAATAAAAAGAGAGATCCACAGTAAGCATAAATCAAGGCAAAGAGAGCATCTGGAGAGCAAAAAGAGAAAAGTATTGCATCATGTACAAGGAATCCTCAAGAATTAATAGCTCATTTCTTCAGAAATCATGGAAGCCTGGAGGCAGTGACATGACATATTCAAAGTGTTGCAAGAGAAAGAGTGGGGAGGGAGAAAGGTCCCTACCCTTTCCTCATACCATGCCCTAGCATTCTGAGACCTACTTTTCAGTGTGTTGGTGGTGGGGTTCCCCACAACAAAAAGCAATACTCCAAACACCAGCTGGGTATCCTACAGTTCAACTCAATTAATACCAATCTTTCAGAAACTCTGCCAGAAAAGGAAGGTAAGGAAATACTTCCTAAATCATTCTTTTAGGCAAATATCACCCTTATAAAAAAGCCAAACAAAGACATCACAAGAAAAGAAAACTTCAGACCAGTATCTCTTTGGAATATACATGCAAGATATTTTTAGAAATACTAGCAGATCAAGTCTAGCAACACATAAAAAATAAACACCGTAGATGAGACTCTATCCCAAACATGCAGCTTTGTTCAATATCTTTAAATCCATCAATATAATAGACCATATTAACAAAGGAGAAAAATTCATTACCATGCCTTGAGATGCATAAAAAAATCGGCAAATGACAACATCCATTTATGATAAAAATAACAAACTAGGAATATAAAGGAACTCCCTCAACCTGAAAAATGTCATCTACTAAAAACCTTATATTGAAATATTCTACCGGACTGGAAAAGTTTCAAACCTTTTTTCCTATGATCTGTAAGAAGACTAGGATGTCACCTCAGTGCAACATTACAGGAGGTTCTAGCCTGGGCACTTGTGCAAGAAAAAAAATAAAAGGTATATAGACTGGAAAGGAAGAAGTAAATTTATCTCTATTTGTAGGTGGCATGATTTTGTATATGGAAATTCCTGAAGTGTCCACTAAAAACTATTAGTTGACCCTAAGTTCATACTTGAGTTCACCAAAGCTACAAGATATGCAATCAATATTAAAGCAATATTAAAAATTTAATTGAAGTAATACTTGCTATCAGTGAAAAATCCAAAAATGAGAAATGAGGAATCCAAATGAGAAAAAAATTCCCTTTAAAGATTTATTTATTTATATGAGGAGGGGAGGAGGGAGAGGAAAAAAGAAGAGAGAGGGAGGAGGGAGAGGAAGAAAGAATCTTGAGCAGATTCTACTCTGAGCATGGAGCTCATCACGGGGCATGACCCGACAACCCTGAGATCATGACCTGAGCTGAAACCAAGATTTGGATACTTAACCAACTGCGCCACCCAGGTACCCTAGCAATTTTCTTGAAAACAGCATCAAGAATAAAATACATAAAAGGAAAGTTAAAAAAAATTAGTGCAAGACTTGTCTCTGATAACTACTGGTAACTGAAAGAAATTAAAGAGGATCTAAGTAAATATAAAAATATCCATATCCATGAACAGGAAGATCAAATGGATAGAACGGACAGGCCACAAACAAACAAACAAAAAACACCTCACATTTGTGGATAGTTGATTGTAACATGGTTTTCAAGACAATTCATTGGGCCATTATTGTTTTTTCAACAAATGGTGCTGGGACAACAGGATATCTACATGACAGAATAAATGAAATAGACTCCTTTCTTACACTATACACAAACACTCCCCCAAAATAAATTATAGGCCCAAATGTAAGAATGAAATCTCTAAAATTCTTAGAAGAAAATAAATGAGTAGGTTTGTGACTTTGCATGAGGCAGTGGTTTCTTAGATATGATACCAAATGCACATATGACAAAGGAAAAAACAGATAAATTGGACTTCATCAAGATTAAAAAAAAAAACTTTTGTTCCTGTTAACATACCATCAAGAAAGTGAAAGCAAGTCTCACAGTACCAGAGAAAACATGTGCAAATCTTAGAGCTAAAAGGCAATTTTATCCAGAATTTATAAAAAAAATTCTAACAAATATCCCAATTAAAAATAGGTAACATTTGAATAGACAGTTATCCAAAGTAGATATACAAATGGCCAATAAGGACATGAAAAATAGTCAATATCATTAGATAAATGCAAATCAAAGCCACCAGATACCACTTAATATCTACTAGAATGGCTGTAATAAGATAGATAGGCAATAAAATGTGTTAGCAAGCGATATGGAGAAATTGGAACACTCATGCATTAATAGTGAGAATATAAAATGTTGCTGTGAATAACAGTTTCAGTGGTTCCTCATAGAACCTCATAAAACTACTGTATGACATAGCATTTCTGCCCCTAGGTATGCACTTGAAAGAATTGAAAGCAAGTATTCAGAAAAACTTATACACATGTCTTCAGAGCAGCATTATTCTTAGTAGAGAAACAGAGAAGACAACCCAAATCTCCATCAATCATGAATAAATTAACAAAATATGTATTTATGTAATGCAATACTATTTGGCCATTCCCAAGGAAGCATCGGTACATGGTGCAACGTGGCTGAACCTGAAAAATAGTGTCAGTAAATGAAACAAGTAACCAAAGATTACTTATTTATGTTTCCATCTATAATGATATCAAAATAGGCAAATCTGTAGAGGCATAAAGTAGATTTTTGTTTATTTAAGGTGAGGGGGTGACCCTTAATAGGCATAGTGTTTTATTATGGAGTAAGACAGACTATGTAAAAGTAAATCTTGGTGATGGTTTCACAACTCTGTGAACATGGTGAAAACCTGGAATTGTAAACCTTCAGTGAATTAATTTTTAGTATGTTCATTATATCTCAATGAAACTATTTACATAAACTTACAGAAAGCATACTTGACTTTTTTTA
>PISX010021825.1:0-32856 GCA_004024625.1 Mellivora capensis
AAAAAACAAATCAGGTCTCAACTTGTACCAAAAGATTGGGATCATTCTCTGCATATTTTCAGACCACAATGCTCTGAAGCTAGAACTCAATCACAAGAGGAAAGTTGGAAAGAACTCAAATACATGGAGGCTAAAGAGCATCCTACGAAAGAATGAATGGGTCAACCAGGAAATTAAAGAAGAATTGAAAAAGTTCATGGAAACAAATGATAATGAAAACACAACAGTTCAAAATCTGTGGGACAGAGCAAAGGCAGTCCTGAGAGGAAAGTATATAGCGATACAAGCCTTTCTCAAGAAACAAGAAAGGTCTCAAGTACACAACCTAACCCTACACCTAAAGGAGCTGAAGAAAGAACAGCAAAGAAAATGTAAACCCAGCAGGAGAAGAGAAATAATAAAGATCAGAGCAGAAATCAATGAAATAGAAACAAAAAGAACAGTAGAACAGATCAATGAAACTAGGAGCTGGCTCTTTGAAAGAATTAATAAGACTGGTAAACCCCTGGCCAGACTTATCAAAAAGAAAAGAGAAAGGACCCAAATAAATAAAATCATGAATGAAAGCGGAGTGATCACTACCAACACCAAAGAAATACAAACAATTACAAGAACATATTATGAGCAATTATACACCAGCCAATTTGACAATCTGGAAGAAATGGATGCATTCCTACAGACGTTTAAACTACAACAACTGAACCAGGAAGAAATAGAAAACCTGAACAGACCCATAACCAGTAAGGAGATTGAAGCAGTCATCAAAAAGCTCACAACAAACAAGAGCCCAGGGCCAGACGGCTCCCAGAGGAATTCTACTAGACATTTAAAGAAGAATTAATACCTATTCTCCTGAAACTGTTCCAGAAAATAGAAATGGAAGGAAAACTTCCAAACTCATTTTATGAGGCCAGCATTACTTTGATACCAAAACCAGACAAAGACCCCATCATAAAAGAGAATTACAGACCAATATCGCTGATGAGCATAGATGTGAAAATTCTCACCAAAATACTAGCCAATAGGATCCAAGAGTACATTAAAAGGATTATTCACTACGACCAAGTGGGATTTATTCCTGGACTGCAAGGTTCGGTCAACATCCACAAATCAATCAATGTGATACAATACATTAAAAAAAGAAAGAACAAGAACCATATGATACTCTCAATAGATGCTGATAAAGCATTTGACAAAGTACAACATTCTTTCCTGATCAAAACTCTTAAAAGTGTAGGGATAGAGGGTACATACCTCAATATCATCAAAGCCATCTATGAAAAACCCACTGCGAATGTCAATCTCAATGGAGAAAAACAGAGCTTTTCTGCTAAGTTCAGGAACAAGGCAGGGATGTCCATTATCATCACTGCTATTCAACATAGTACTAGAAGTCCTAGCCTCAGCAATCAGACAACAAAAAGAAATTAAAGGCATCCAAATCAATAAAGAAGAAGTCAAACTATCACTCTTTGCAGATGATATGATACTATATGTGGAAAACACAAAAGACTCCACTCCAAGTCTGCTAGAACTTGTACAGGAATTCAGTAAAGTGTCTGGATATAAAATCAATGCACAGAAATCAGTTGCATTTCTTTACACCAACAACAAGACAGAAGAAAGAGAAATTAAGGAGTTGATCCCATTTACAATTGCACCCAAATCCCATAAGATAGCTAAGAATAAACCTAACCAAAGAGGCAAAGAATCTATACTCAGAAAACTATACCATACTCATGAGAGAAATCGAGGAAGACATAAAGAAATGGAAAAACATTCCAAGCTCATGGATTAGAACAACAAATATTGTGAAAATGTCTATGTTGCCTAAAGCAATCTACACGTTTGATGCAATCCTTATCAAAATACCAACAACTTTTTTCAAAGAAATGGAACAAATAATCCTAAAATTTATATGGAACCAGAAAAGACCCCTAATAGCCAAAGGAATGTTTAAAAAGAAAGCCAAAGTTGGTGCTATCACAATTCCAGACTTCAAGTTCTATTACAAAGCTGTCATCATCAAGACAGTATGGTACTGGTGCAAAAACAGACACATAGATCAGTGGAACAGAATAGAGAGCCCAGAAATGGACCCTCAACTCTATGGTCAACTAATTTTCGACAAAGCAGGAAAGAATGTCCAATGGAAAAAAGATATTCTCTTCAACAAATAGTGTTGGCAAAATTGGACAGCCACATGCAGAAGAATGAAACTGGACCATTTCTTTATACCACATACAAAAAGAGACTCAAAATGGATGAAAGACCTCAATGTGAGAGAGGAATCCATCAGAATCCTTGAGGAGAACACAGGCAGCAACCTCTTTGACCTCAGCCACAGCAACGTCTTCCTAGGAACATCGCCAAAGGCAAGGGAAGCAAGGGCAAAAATGAACTATTGGGACTTCATCAAGATCAAAAGCTTTTGCACAGCAAAGGAAACAGTCAACAAAACCAAAGTCAACCAACAGAATGGAAGAAGATATTTGCAAACGACATTATCAGATAAAGGGCTAGTATCCAAAATCTATAAAGAACTTATCAAACTCAACACCCAAAGAACAAATAATCAAAGAAATGGACAGGGGACATGAACAGACATTTCTGCAAAGAAGACCTCCAGATGGTCAACAGACATGAAAAAGTGCTCCACATCGCTCGGCATCAGGGAAATGCAAATCAAAACCACAATGAGATACCACCTCATACCAGTCAGAATGACTAAAATTAACAAGTCAGGAAATGACAGATGCTGTTGAGGATGCGGAGAAAGGGGAACCCTCCTACACTGTTGGTGGGAATGCAAGCTGGTGCAGCCACTCTGGAAAACAGCATGGAGATTGCTCAAAAAGTTAAAAATAGAGCTACTCTATGACCCAGCAATCATACTACTGGGTATTTACCCTAAAGATACAAATGTGGTGATCTAAAGGGGCACATGCACCCGAATGTTTTTAGCAGCAATGTCCATAATAGCCAAACTATGGAAAGAACCTAGATGTCCATCAACAGATGAATGGATAAAGATGATGTGGTATGTATATACAATGGAATACTAGGCAGCCATCAAAAGAAATGAAATCTTGCCATTTGCATTGACATGGATGAAACTAGAGGGTATTATGCTAAGCGAAATAAGTCAATCAGAGAAAGAGAATTATCATATAATCTCCCTGATATGAGGAATTTGAGAGGCAGAGTGGGGGGTTTGTTGGGCAAGGAAGGAACAAATGAAACAAGATGGGATTGGGAGGGAGACAAACCATAAGAGACACTTAATCTCACAGAACACACTGAGGATTGCTGGGAAAAAGGGGTGTATGGAGAGGGTGGTTGGGTTATGGGTATTGGGGAGGATATGTGAAATGGTGAATTCACATACGTGAAATGGTAAAATTCACTGCCTTACAAACCATATTTCTTTTCTCATGCTCATGCTTCTGCAGGTTGACTGCAGAATCTGCAGAAGCATGAGGTTCTGATCTAGAACTGAATTGGCTGATCTAGGATAGGCTCAGGTGGGTGACTCAGCTGGGCTTGGCTCTATGCTCTAGTCTGGATACTAGCCTGCTGCCCATGTTTTTATTCTAAGGCCCAGTCTAAAGTTCAGTGGCCAGATAGGGCCTGCTTTTTTCATGGCAGGTTATCAAAATGCAAGGAGGCAAGTCCAAATATAGAGGTATGTTCAAGGTTTCTGCTTGTGGCAAATGTGATAAGCTTGTGCTGAGCAAAGCAAGTCATGAGTCCAAACCCAACAGCAATGGGAGAGTATGGAGATGTGGAGTCCTCTACAGTGGGAGGGTGGTGAATATTTCCTAAATCGTTCTTTATCCAATAATTCTGCTTCTACAAATCTATTCTAAAGAAACAGTCCAAAAGTTACCAATCTCTTCATTTATAGTAAGATTAAAATGAAAAAATAAAATACCCAACTATCCAATGATAAGGGATAGTTATGTAAAGTAAGATATATCCAGGGATTATTACAGACATCTATGAAAAATAATTATAAAAATATTTATGAAATATTGGGAAGTAAAAAAAAAAAAAAGCAGTATGAAGCAGAAAGAAAATATTGTTGTAAAACCAAATACCACAGTGGCTGAATCAGCATTTTAGAGGAAGGACAACAATCTTAGGGAAAAACTCTTCTCTTTAGGAAAGGTGGAAGAACGGGGCTCTCCAGCTCAGAAAAGGAAGGCTGCAGGCCAGTCTAGATGGCAGAGGTTTAGGAAGATCAGGAGCCAAATTACTCTGTATAATAATATAACAAGAGTTTTCAGTTTTTGCACTGGCAGCTTAAAAAGATAGAATTTCAGGGCACTTGATCAAGAAAGAGAGAAGTGAAAAGAAGGTCAACAATAGAGTAGTGCCAGGGACTAAGGAAAAGTTGCTTTTGTAATAAAAATGAACATCTAATTTCATAAGAATACTTGACCTTAATTTTTAACTTTACATCGTATGTATTTATATGCATATTTTTTAGTAACAAAAATTTCATTTTGTCCTGATGAGAATTTTTATTTACTCCCTTACAAACTTGCGGTTTATTACATGTAATGAGAGCATGATAAATCCTGGAAATCAGTTAACTTTTGGATAAAAACATGCTGGTTGCTTTACCCATCAGTTGCAGAACTGGGATCATATGTTAACCAGTTGGTTGTATTTAAACCTTAGACCTGTAGGTTAGTGTACTTGAGCAACAGTAACACCTGCTATTTGTTTTTAAGTAATTTCCTGTTTTTTTTTTTGTTTTGTTTTGTTTTTGTTTTTGTTTTTTTGCAATAATATCCCTCTGCTATTGCTAAACCTTTATAAAATACTTTCTCCCCCCTTAAATCATGCAGCAGTAATGTAGTTTTGGTGTTTTGGAGAATGCTAGAGTGGAAGTTAGGTGTCAAAAAAATGCTAACAGGTGTAGTAGAGGAGTCAGATGAGTCTAGGGTCCACAACAGAACCATCCAGAACTTTCTGGAATGATGGAATGCTCTATGTCTGCCCTCTCTGGTATGATAGCTGCCTCTAGCCACCTGTGCCTAGTGAACATTAACAATGTGGCTAATGTGACTGGGGAACAGAATTGTTAACTAATTTGAATTCAAATAGGCACATGTGGTTAATGGCTATCACATTAGACAGTGCAGAGCAGACTAGAGAAAACTTGAAACCATGGGTGAAAAAGAATCAGAAGCAAGCAAGCAGGTTTTCTGTCATTCAGAAATCTCAGAACTAGTGCAGAGAGTGCTAGATTTCTGGAAATCACATGAAATAGAAGCTTAAAATATTTTCTTTAGTTATTTTAAAAAAGAGTGACCCTAAAATGTTGAATGGCAATACATACATTGTATGAACTTAAAGTTGCAAAGCAGATTTCCGTGTTCTGAAAAAAGATTAGAAGGATAATATTTCAAAGCGATACCTTTAGAGGGTGTGATTATAAATAATTTCTCTTTTTTCTTTATACTGATTGCATTTCTCAGATTTTCTCCATACGCATGGTGAAGTTTTTATTTTTGTTTTTGTTTTAAATTGTCTTGGTTGTTTACCTGGATCATATTTTGAAGTATTAGTGACACCCACCCTCCCAAATTTCCCCATTTCCTTCCCCATTCAATTGATCAGGTTACTGACTAACTGGGCTAATTGGCTTCTGGGAAAGTATGTGGTCAGCAGGAAGCCAGAAGTTCTCTGCAGGATTTCTGGTGCTTTGTTTGAGTGTATAAAGGTTTGCAAAAATTTTAAGAGAAATTGGGGGCTTGAGAAATTGGGGGTTTGGAAGAAGCAAAAGGAGGACAGGGGTGAAACATGCCCCCAGAAAGTGATTTCTAGGGCTTGATAAAGGGGTCTATGCATTTCAGAGGACAGGGGACCATTTCAGCGATAACCCGTGAAGACCAAAGGCTCAACCTCCCAATACCCTGTCCCTTGGAGTTTGATACCATCCTGGGGTGGGTATGGAGGATACACGAAGGAGTAAGGAGGAATTTTCCACCAGCTGGGAAGGAAGAATTGAATTAAATTAATTAAATTAAAATTAAATTGTCTTAAGAGGTTGAAAAAAAGATGGAAGTGAAAACAGAACCTTTATGCATTGCTGATGGGAATGTCAAAGCTTACAGCCACTAAGAAAAAACAGAGGGACAGTTCCTCAAAAAGTTAAACACAGAATTAGCATACAATCCAGCAATTCCACTTCTTGGTGTACACCCCCAAAGAATTTAAAGCAGGGACTCCAGCAGATAATTGTATGCCCATGTTCACTGAAGCATCGGTCCAGGTAGCTCGAATGAGGAAATGACCCAAATGTCCGTCAACAGAAAATGGAGTTTTAAAAAGTGACATGTACATACAATTGCATATCCTTTGGCCTTAAAAAGGAATAGAATTCTGGTTCATGTCACAACACAGATGAACCTAGAAGACATGATGCTGAGTGTGATATGCCAGACACAAAAGGACAAATGCTGTGTGACGCACTTATATGGGGTCCCTAAAATAGACGTTATAGAGGCAGAAAGTGGAACAGAGATTATCAAGGACCGGAGTGGGGAGAGGATAGGAAGCTCTTGTTTAATGAGCACAGCATTTCAGTTTGGGATGATGAAGAAGTTCTGGAGATGGGCAGTGGTGATGGTTACCCAATATGGTAAACATACTTCATGCCGCTGGATTGTATGCTTAAATGTGATTAACATGGTAAATTTCATGCTACGCCCATTTTACCACAATAAAAAAAGCCTTAAAAAGCCATTTTAATTTGCGTTTTTGTGTTCTTCAGTTTTTTTAAAGATTTTATTTATTTATTTATTTATTTTAAATTTTTTTATTTCATTTCTTTTCAGCTTAACAGAATTCATAGTTTAAGATTTTATTTATTTGACAGAGATCACAAGTAGGCAGAGAGGCAGGCAGAGAGAGAAAGGAGGAAGCAGGCTCCCTGCTGAGCAGAGAGCCGGATGACCTGAGCTGAAGGCAGAGGCTTTAACCCACTGAGCCACCAGGCGCCCCTGTGTTCTTAAGTTTTATTAAGTGGGTTCCAAACAGTCTTTAGAGTTAAGTTAGGCTTTGTGGTAAGGCAATAGTCTTTTAGGTTTCTACCTAATGCCCTAGGTCTTGCAGTCTCTCCACCCTTGCCAGGGATTGTTCCTAGCCTCACTGAGCCTCAGGAATTTTCTGCCTTTGTCCTTCTGGTGCTCACTTCTCCAGCTACAGGTGATTTCTCATACAAATGTAGCGAGGACTCAGCGAGGTGCGTAGAGTATCCCTCTGTTGATTTCTGAGCAGCTTGTCTTCTCTCTGATGCTCAGCTTGGCTGTTCTAGCTAGCTTGTGCCCCCCCAAACTCCAGTCTCTGCCTGTTGACTCAGCAAGGCCACTGGCTCCGGGCATTGGAGCTTGGCGACAGTCTCCAGGTAGTGAGCTGTTCCTGCGGTAAAGCTCACCTTGTCTGTTGCCCTTCTCACAAAGATCACAGTCCAGCACTGCTTCTTGTACAATGTCTCAGGCAGGTGACCCTTTGGGAATTCCTGGAGCTTCTGTGTGTAGCCGTCTCCACTCCAGTACTCTGTCTAGAAACTCCCCAGGACTTCTGACTCCCTGAACAAGGATCTCTATCTCTTAAAGTCTTTGAGCCCACTGTGTTCTGCCTGGGATTTCCTTCTTCCTGTTGTGACCCCAAATAGGTGTCCACCTAGGAGCCAGAGTAATTTTTTTCTTTTTCTCTCTGGTGTTATTTAATATCTGAAACTTGCAGTTTACTTGTTGTTTATGGTATCAGATCACATCAGGGACTAGTTATACTATCTGGCTTGATCTGGATGTGTGAATTACTATATTTTTAATTTTTAGAATTTGTTTTTTTCTTTAAAAATAAACAAATCAGATCCTTTTCATTATGTCTTGTTCTTATGTTATGGTTTCCATGCTTTCCTTTCCTTTGAACAGTGTAAACATCCTTAATGTAAAGCATGTTCATCTTTTTCTACTACCTGTATTTCTTTGGATATGGCTTATGTAGTTCACTGCACTCTCTCTTTTCCTTAGTTCTTTGTCTCCTCTTGTGGAATACACATTTTGATTAGGAATTCTTCTTCCATGGGAGCTAGTTCCACAGGAATCAAGTGTACTGATTTGTGGAGGTTTTCTCTGTGGGGCAGGAGCACATTCGACTCTGTCTGCCAAGGCCCCAAAGGTTTCAATTTTTATAAGACTTTATCATTTGGGGTTTTCCACATAGACAGGATAATGCAAATTCATACAGCACACCCAGCAAGGTTCAGAGGCAGGCTTCCTTTTCTCTCTCTCTCGCTCGCTCTCTCTACCCTCTTGCTTCTTTGCTGCCTCACTGGCTTAGTGAGCAGGGTCTTCTAGTTTCTATTTTATGGACTGGGTCTCAGATTTACGAAAAGGCCCCTTTATAGGTGGCAGTGTTGTCTGGGACTTTGGACTTCAGTCTAGAACTTCGTATGTGTTAAAACCATGGGTCCCATAGGGATTCACTTCATTCTGACTCCTTTCTAGATCACTGGGTTTAGCTCTTGCTCACTGCATTGATTTTGAATATTCTATTTGTTCTTCTACCTGGGGATTTCCCATCCTCAATTTCAAGCTCAGCTGTCTGTTTTAAAAATTAATTCGGGTTTTTTGTATCCAGTTTTTCTAGGTCTTTTTTCATGGGATGGGAAATTTCAAAAGTCAGTCCTGTCCACCATATTGCCTGGAAGGATGTGTGGTATTAAGGACTTCATCTTACTGCCACTCAAGTCATATGGTTTCTGGAATCATACTCTTGACCTTTTAATGCATGTATTATTTATCTCCTGCTTTGTTCCAAAGAGAATTTTAGAGATCAGTGCTAAATTTCTTATCTCCTTGTGTGATTATAAGGCACTTACGTGGTGTGGAGTACTAGTTTCTACACTTCCAGACTCTTGAAGCAACACTAGCCTAACACAGCCTAACCTCCACACAGTGTGGAGTTACAAGTATCTGTTGGAAAGAACAGAAGGGAAATTTCTGAAACTTTATTAAGAACTTGTGTTTATTAAGTTCAATTTCTTTAAAATGAAACATAAGACAAACGTTCACCCTTTTTATTGGACTGAAGGTAACTTAACTATTTAAATAGGCAGACAATCCCTCAACCAGTAGATGTTTTTGCTTTTCTCTATTAATCTGCTAAGAAAATATAGTATTAGAAAAAACTCAATTAAAAAAATACTCAAAGAAGCAATGCTTCAATTACTTAAAATGGGAAGTGACAAAATAGATCCAATCCTTTTAAATTGTATGGGTTACCATGAAGTAATTTAGATACACGAAGATGCAGAGAGAATGACATCATAAATACCTAGCAAACAGTGTAACAAACAAGACCTTCTGAATGGAGGGGCCAGGAAGGAGTAGGCGGTGGCACACTCTCTCTTGGGAGTCAGGGACATCCTCCGGATCTAGAGCCAGAGCAAAGTGAGATGTTCCTCCTTCTATAAGGAGGAACCTCTGAAATCCCCTCACACTTGGGGCTGGTAGTTGTAAAAGGAGTCGTACCTCCTAGAGGCTGTATAGTGTTGGGACTAGAGGGGCCTCTGGTTGACCTTCCAGCTGGAGACTTCAGGAGTAGTTGGATGCACCTCATTCTTCCTCATTGTAAGAAAATCCCTAAGAGACCCTTGGTTGGAAATTTATGCAACTGGATTGCCCCAGATTTCCTGATGGAGGAGGAATGGCTTGTTGCTTTTGCAAAGAAATGAATCATTTGGGAAACTTGGGACTCCATATTCTTTCAGAAGACTTTTCTAAGGAGAGGGGTACAGGGAGAAGTGGGGAGCATGATGCCAATGTGAGATGCTGGAGGAGCACAACTGGGAAATAATTTATCTGGGTGCCCTCTTCCTGCATCTGGATCTTGGGGAAACCTCTCCCCAGAAGGATTCATGATCCCTGGAGGGAAAGTAACAAGGGGTGAGGGCAGATTTAAGAGCAAAGTGGCCTCAGCACTGAGCAGAACAGGCTTCATGGGCCTTATTGCCAAACTGAGGACAGTGTTCCATCCCATGGAGAAGACTTCTAGAAGAAAAAAAAGAAAAAAAGAAAAGAAAAAAGCTCAAGCTATATATTGGAAAAAGCTGAAAGCACCCAAATATCTGCGACTTCCATGACATTTGAAAATTTAGATTAAAGCTACTAAGAAAGAGGAAAACGAATAATGATAATGAGGGTTCTCCAGAGGCAGGTAAAGACATCCCTCAAGTTGAGTCTGTCCTTTTGGCAGATGTTTGTAAGACAAAACATGAGCTCCATGGACAGAAAGTTAAACCCAAAGGGAAGGAGGGATCCTTTCTTGGAAGAGCTTATACCAATTTTGTTCAGTTTTTTTTTACTCATCTGAAGGGATTGCCCAGAGAGGTGACTCACTTATGTACCAGGGACTTTTGAAGCAAAGGCTAGGAATTAATTTCCAGCTCTTGATTAGACTGTAGAGCTAATCAAGCTCTAGTAGACCATGCTAGAGGAATCCTTTGCTAGTCTTCAGTTTAACTCATTTAATTTGCAGGCGAGGGCCTTGAGGTCCTGCAAGACTGGTGATCATACCACTCCGTAACAGCTGGGACTGCAATATGATGTCCTGAGACTCAGCCTCATGGCTTTTTTCTGTTACAACTCAAAAGCTCTTCTGGGCTGGAGGACATGCTCAGAGCTGGCTTACCTATGAAAGACTGTTAAGGAAATACCAACGTTAGGTGGGGAAGTGACTTATCCAGCTCTAAAGGCAACTTTCCAGGGGCAGGAAAATAGATACGGGCTAGCCTGTACTTTCTTATTACCTGTGATGGGAAGGAAGAAAGTCAACGTTTTCAAACTCAACTTTAGACCTTATATTTATTCTAAAGTAACAATCTGTGATTAGTTTTGAGTATATTTGATTGGCTTATTAGAACCACAAGTAACTCCAGTCCCTTCTGTGTTCAATACTGCCTGAGAAGGAATGTTTGAGATGTTTGAGATGTGATCTTTGGGTTTTCCTTTTCATTATTGTTGAAAGGAGTGCATGAGGTGGGAGGGCAGGTAGTAGAAGTTAAGAGAAATCTAGGTTATGACTCAGTTGCTCTTCCATGTAGAGTATGTTCAGAATGCACTTTCTACAAGTCTATACTGCAGGTTCCTAAGGTACTAGGAAGCACAGTGGACCTCCAGGTGGGCTTGGGTGACTTGTTCTGATGATAGGGAACCTTGACAGGACAACAGAAGGATGTGACTCAGCTTGATCTCTCCTCCCTTTCCCTTGTCTGTTTTATCCAAGTCACAGTTCTTTTGATGGAAATAGAGCGAAATGGAAAATGGATGTGTAGGAGCAGGAGAAATAAGAACTTTTTAAAGAAAAGAACCGGAATTGGTCATCTTCACAGCTGGCCTCCAGCCCCCACTCACATGTATACTCCATACACACAGCACCTCATAAAGACAGTCAACAAATATACATGCTTAGCCTGTTTCTTTCTTTCTTATTGGGCTATATAGCATCTCCTCCTTGTCATTCTTCAAATTTATGACAGAAATCTTAACATAGCAATAATTGACCCAATGGTATTTTAGGAAGATGGAGTAGAAAAAGTGTGGGAAGGTAGAAAATACGTATTTGTATAAATTGTATGTACATAAAGCTTCTCAAATTTCTGGATGCTTTTTATTTTGATGGTTAGCTCAATTCAGCCTGATGTACATACTTTCATGAAGCATTTTTCTATCTTATCTCCCACTAACCTTCTCACATTCAAAAACCTCATTGTTCTCTTTATTATGTAATTTTACAGTGACTTATATACCTATTAGATTTAAGCATTTGTACAAATATTCATTCATGGGGTGCCTAGGTGGATCAGTGGGTTAAAGCCTCTGCCTTTGGCTCAGGTCATGATCCCAGGACTCTGGCATCGAGCCCCGCATCCGGCTCTCTGCTCAGCAGGGAGCTTGCCTCCCTTCCTCTCTCTCTCTGCCTGCCTCTCTATTTGTGATCTCTGTCAAATAAATAAATAAAATCTTTTAAAAAAATTCATTCATTTAATTATCATAATTGCAAGTGAGGGGAGGTCTTATAAAAGATACTAAATTTGGAATCAGGAAGTCTATGGTACATTTCCATGTCTGACATTTACTTGTTTATTGCTATTGGATTAGTTTTAAGATCTCTTTACACAATATTTCCTTCATCAGAAGACAGAGACATAAATACTTTTCCTACCTCCTGGCAAAGTTGTGGGAAGTGCTAATTGAGACCATGTGAATAAATGCAGGAAGTTGTGGAGGTTTCGCAAGTGTCGATATTGTTACAGATAAAGAAATGAAGGCTCAGAAAGATTCACTTAGTAAATGGAGAGTCATTACAAAAGTACCTACCTTTTTTTTAACCTTTTTAATTTAAATTCAATTAATTAACATATAATGTATTATTGATTTTAGAGGCACAGGCTTGTGATTCATCAGTCTTACAAAATACCCAGTGCTCATTACATCACATGCCCTCCTTAATGCCTATCACCATTACTCCATCCCTTCACTTCCTCCCCTCCAGCAACTCTTAGTTTATTTCTTACGATTAAGAGTCTCTTATGGTTTGTCTCCCTCTCTGGTTTTTTTACATTTTATACCTGAAACCATTTTATTTTTAAGAAAGTTTGAGGGCAGGGGCACCTGGGTAGTTCAGTCAGGTAAGTGTCCAACTCTTGATTTCAGCTCAAGTCATGATCTCAGGACCATAAGATCCAGCCACAAGTTGGGCTCTGTGCTCAACAGGGAGTCTGCTAGAGATTCTCTCTGTGTCCCTCCCCTTTCTTGTGAGCACACATTCTTTCTCTCAAATAAATAAGTAAATCTTAAAGAAAAAAAGTCTGAGGGCTATATGTAAATCTGAATAACATCAGCTCTAAAATTTAGCTTGAGGCTGATCTGAGAAAATGGCCAGATAGCTAAATGACTCCATCACATAAATAAGAACAACTAGCCTCTTCATTTTTTTCACATTCAAATAAGTGGATTTTTTTTCAACTAATTAACATATAGTGTACTCTTAGTTCCAGAGGCAGAGTTCGGTAATTCATTAGTCTTATATAATAACCAGTGCTCATTATATCATGTGCCCTCAATGTCCATCACTCATTTACCTCATCCCCCCACCCACTACCCTTCCAGCAACCCTGTTTGTTTCCTATAGTTAAGAGTCTCTTATGGTTTATCTTCATCTCTGATCTCATCTTGTTTTATTTTTCCTTCTCTTCCCCTATGATCCTCTGTTTTGTTTCTTAAATTCCACATGAGTTAGATCATATGGTAATTGTCTCTGATTAACTTATTTTGCTTAGCATAATACCTCTAGTTCCATCAGTCTTTGCAAATGGTGAGATTTCATTTTTTTGATGGCTGCATAGTATTCCATTGTATGTATATACCACATATTCTTTATCCACTCATCTGTCAATGGACATCTGGGCTCTTTCCATAGTTTGGCTGTTGTGTGGACATTGCTGCTATGAACACTGGGGTGCAGGTGCCCCTTCGGATCACTGCATTTGTATCTTTGGGGTAAATCCTTAGTAGTGCAATTGCCGGGTCATAGGGTAGCTCTATTTCCAATTTTTTGAGGAACCTCTTTACTGTTTTCCCAAGTGGCTGCACCACTTGCATCTTTAATATATGTTTTTATATTAGAAATTTAGACCTTATACATAAGGGTCTTGTTAATGTTTTTAAAACTTGACAGTACTAATTTGAGTAAAGTAAAATTTAAATAAAGTTTTCAGTCAGCAGAAAAAATTTCCTCCCTATATAACAAGATAAACTGTGGAGACCCAGATGACGTTTACCCAATAGCAGCCACTGTAATTCCTATTTATTCAGTGCTTCAGATGTTTCCTAGTGTGACCATGGCCTTATTATACAAATACTTGAAATATATTTCTACAATTAGATGGAGACATAACCATAAGTGATCAAAGTTCACTTGCCTATTTAAAAGAAGGGGAAAAAGCACCTCAGCCTTCAATAATTGTATATGGGAAGTAACATATATGTCAGTAATACAATGTGATAGGTTTTTTGACATTCTTATATAGTTGTTTAAATTTTTACTATTTTCCTAATATGAAAGCTTGACATGTGTAAATGTTCCAGATAATTTCCAGATGCCGTATTAATACCTTAAGTCTCTGGGACTGAACTACAGAAGATGGTCAGTTGTAAGAACAGAATAAAGTCAAACTGCATATGTAAAGTTATTAGAACAGTGTCTAGAATCTAGTTTTCTATTTAAGAATGGTAAAAGACCTAATAAAAACTATTTTTTAAAAGATTTTATTTAGTTGAAAGAGAGAGAGAGATCACAAGTAGGCAGAGAGGCAAGCAGAGAGAGAGGGGGAAGCAGGCTCCCCACTGAGCAGAGAGCCCGATGCGGCTCGATCCCAACATCCTGAGATCATGACCTGAGCCAAAGGCAAAGGCTTAACCCACTGAGCCACCCAGGTGCCCCTCTAATAAAAACTATTAGCGCTACTTTCTGTCATGGAATTTAAAGATTTTTTTTCCAAAATAATCCTAGATGGATGCATTTGCTTCATCAATTCTGCTTAAAATTCTGTAACTCTTCTCACTCTATAGATTCAAGACTACCTTCAAACTAGAAACATCTTCCTTTATTATTTTTCTGGTTATTGTCTACAACGAAAGTGTTTTTATGTACATTAAGTGCTTATATGTGTATATATATTTTTATAAATTAATACATATATATTTTATAGGATATAGATCATAAAAGTACGATTTCTAAGTTAAACATTATCTGTATTTAAATGTGATCATTACTGCCAGATTATTGTCCAATTGTTGGAACAGACACTACTATCACTGCTGTGTAAGTTTGCTTTAACAAAATGTTTTTAACACTGAATGCTTAAAATTTAGCCAATTTGATGAATGAAAATTAATCTATAATTTTTTATTTTCACACCTTTGAATACCTGTGAGATTGAACTTTCCATATTTTTATTGGGTGTATGTAATTTTTCCTCTGTATTTGTGAATTTGTTGGCTTATCCAATTTCTTATTTGAATGTTTATCTTTGTAGAATTCATCTTATATTAGATATTAGTTTGTTATCTATTACATTGGTTGCAGATTATCTATTGGTCTCTCTAGCTTACATTTATAATGATTTATGCCATATATAATTTTGAAGGTAATCAAATATTTTCCTTCAGAACTTTTGGTTTCCTGGTATTGTTCAAGTTTATTCAATTGTTATTCTCAATTCTTACCACATATATCTACTTTTTTTTAAAGATTTTATTTATTTATTTGACAGACAGAGATCACAAGCAGGCAGAGAGGCAGGCAGAGAGAGAGGAAGGGAGGCAGGCTCCCTGCTGAGAAGAGAGCTGGATGCGGGGCTCGATCCCAGGACCCTGGGACTATGACCTGAGCCGAAGGCAGAGACTTTACCCCACCAAGCCACCCAGGCGCCCCATACATATATATACTTTCACACAAAGATAATAAAATGATATATATTTATATTTTAGATGCTTAATTTACCTGGATTTTACTTATGCAAATGATGTGGTATAGCAATCTTTCTGTCTTCCAGAACAATATGCATTTATGCCAGCTTCATTTTTATAAAACACTCTATTCTTTTTCTATTGAATTAAAACATCAAGTCATCCTAAATTATGTTTTGGTGTCATGTTACTGTTTCTCAATTCAAACATTTCAGTCTATTGGTTTATCTATTCTGAAATATGTATTAGTACCTTTCATAATTAATTTAATTTTATAACTTGACAAGTATTGTTTCAAATAATTAAAGATATAAAACAATAGCTATTATGAAATTACAATAAATCTTAAAATCAGCCTAATTCCTGTATTCCTGACATTGAAGATAAGCAATTTCACTTGTTTCTCTTTCTGAGGCCACAGAAATGGTAAAGCTAGGTGATTCCTAGTTTTCCTGAAACCTAAACACAACACAGGGCTTTTTTAAAAAATAAATTTTCCATGACGAATAGTTCCATTGTCTTGATTTTTTTTTTTTTGGTCTTACAGTAAATAATTGTTTTCTCGGAGCAGTGTGGCATACTGTCTTATTATAAATTACCTAAACTTAGAAAGACCTTTGTCTCTGAATGGGACTTTCAGCAGGGGAAAGCCTGGGTTGGCTGCTTAACTGTGTGCTCGCCTGGTTGGAATGTTTTTCTCCTAATCTCCTCCAAGAAAGAGTCTCAGAACTGTATTATGTAAAAGTCATCCTATGGTTTGTAACATATTCCCTAAAAGTAGGGGCTTCTGTTGGTTCCTTTAATAATAATAGCCTTGGTTGTAATATTTAAATTCATATCTGTTTTGTCAAAGATATAAATACTTGTGAGCCGGGATGCCTGGGTGGCTCAGCCAGGCAAGTGTCTGGCTCCAGATATCAGCTCAGGTCACCATGTCAGGGCCATGGGTTCGAAGCCCTGTGTTGGGCTCCGTGTTGGGCATGGAGTCTGCTTAAAATTCTCTCTCTCCCTCTCCCTCTGCCCCTACCCCCTCTAAATAAATAAATACTTGTGAGCCTTACTTTTAAGGAAGAGCTTTGACATTTTCTTTTTTCCCATTATTCAAAAGATAAAGTAAAATCCGCAGTCTTGTTGGATTCCTTATTCAAACAGAGAAATAAAAGTCCCTGTCTCTTTCAAATTAACAACCCTCTGGGGACTTGAATGATTAAACCAAGGTCGAGTGCAGGCTAACAGAGGTAAGACTAACCTCCATCTGGGGCTCAGAGGGAAGACCATCTGTCTGCTGCCATCTGTCCCAGCAGCTGGTTGTCACTGAGGTTGGATCCATAGAATTCAGATTTTTTTTAAATGACATGAGAACATCTGCAAGCCTTTGAACTTAAAGAAAAATGATTAAACTGCTTAATTTTCCGCTTCTCGTTTGATACTTCACCTATGAAACTGGTTAGAACCTTGGTCTGGTTAAAGGCAGAAAACAGGTGTTTTTTTCTTAGGGGAGATGAGGGTCCAGCAGAGGGAGGTTTTGTTTCTGTACTGCGGGGTTGGTGGGGGAGCGGGCACTGGAGCAAGGGAGCTCTGTGGACACACAGGGCACTGCCACCCCCTGGTGGCTAAATACACTTGGTGACTGGTGACAGATGGTCTCTTCTGGAAGCAAGCTCACTCAGGGCAGGGATAGGCACCGCAGAGTTGAATGCCTCTCCCAGCCCTGGCTCAATGTTTGGTATTTCTTTTTTCTTTGGACAAAAAAGGATGTCCGAACCTCCACTTTGTCGCCCAAGCATTTGATGAAATTGTACTACTGAAGCTGATCTGTTTTTTCTTCCCTGAATAAAAGTCCATGAATTAAAATACAGGGAGAGGGGAATCCAGGGGAAATTCATGAATCCTAAATAGGGTCTCCAGCCTTCTAGAAGTACTTTGTTTTCAGGGTCCACATATTTCCTGAGAAGTGAAACGGGAATGAAGACAACCCTGATATATTCTGAATATAACCCAGTTCCCAAGGAGGGAATGTTGATCAAGAACCGTTTATGTGCCTAGTTCTTTAGTAGAAAGACAATAATGTTTTCCAAATGCAATGGTGTATTAGTACAAAAAGACCACTAAATGCATATATAAATCAGAGAAGAGTCTCTAAGACTTCAAAAAATATAAGAAATCAAGATAACATTCCTAATATTTTAAATGTGCTCTTTCTGATATAAAAGCAAAAACAATAAAACAACCTCTCTTCAGTTGTTCTTCAAACTAGACAAACCTCTCTAGTTTGAAGAAATTGGAACTACCTAACTTGCAATCATTGTGTTTGCAAAGAAAACCATTATTTATATATGATAAAGAAATGAATATTTGGGGGACAAAGTCTTAATTTTTTTTCTATTTGAAAATGTTGCCTTCCAAATAAATATACTGGCTTATTCAAATGTTCTAACACCACTGGCTAAAGATAATAGTATAGTTTGATGAGAGGAGAAATAGCATACATACACTTTAGCTGTGTTGAAAAACCTAAATTAAAAATTAAAATGTTTTTCTGCCCTGATATATTTTCTGTCCTTTCAGGGGTTTTGGGTGAGGAAAAGGAAAAAATATGGTTTAATGGCCTCATTGTTTCTGCTGAAAATAACAAATTAATCAGCAACATTCCAATAATTAATAGCCATGGAAAGGCCAAAGGAGGAAAACAAATATGGAAGGCATTAGGCCTAAATTGGTTTTTATAGTAAAAAGACAACTTTTAGAAATATAATATACAATAAAATACATTAGAAATGCACTTTATTTTTACTTATAATTTAATAAACACACAGCATATTGGACCAGGCACTACTCTCAGCACCCTACAAATATTGGCAGATTTCATTCCTATAAAAATTCTATAAGGTCCTACCAGAAGATTTATAGATAAGGAAACAGAAATGTTAAAAAACTTGCACAAAATCATACTGCTAGAGATCTCAACATACTTTTCAGTTTAAAATATAAAAAGTGTCCCTTTAAAATATATGAAAGCAAAATTATTTAGTGTTCTATAAACACAAAATAAATTATGAATACTGTACTTAGCTGCTGTATTAGTTAGAGCTACCGTATCCAGATACCATACACAACAGAAATTAATTTTCTCACCATTCTGGAAGCTGGAAGGCTAAAATCCGAGTGCCAGCATGGCTGGTTTTGGTGAGGGCTCTCTTCCTGGCTCACGGTTGGCCACCCTCTCACCATGTCTTCGTATGGTGTGGTCAGTGGGGGAGACAGAGAGAGAGGGCTAACTTTCTGGTGTCTCTTCTTATAAGGGCACCAATCCCATCATGAGGGCCCTCTCCTGTGACCTCTTAACCCTAAGTACCTCCCACAGGCCCAGTCTCCAAACACCATCCCACTGGGGAGTTAGGGCATCAACAAATGATAACTCGACACTCCCATGAAATGACCATTGTGATTCTACTACATTCAGCAACTCCTCCTGAATTCGTAAAGACCCAGTGATTTTTGGTGTAGTTCGTATCTAACTATATATTTCATGTCCTTCTTTTTGTAGCACTGCATTGAAGAAGCTGAGCTTCTGTTATTCTTGGATGACATCTACTAAGATTATTTATATCCTTCTAGTTTAAGGCTCTAGATGACCAACCACACAGCCCTGGGGCTTGTAAATACATGTGTAGGCCCCTGTGACAGTTCTCATCTATTTGTTCCAACTGTGGTGACACCTCTAGCACCTTTGGAATATGGTACCCGGGGATGGCGAGAGTAGTAGCAGATGTCCTTTATCTTCTGTGCCCTCTCGGTGGCACCCAGGACAGTCACTCTCTCCCTCTGCTGCCCCTTGTGAAGGCAGATCTCCAGGGGTGACCACTTCTATCTCCCCCTCAGAATTTTCCAGACTGTTGCTCCACAAAACCAATGACCCTTCCTTTCAACGCCCTCTCTTGCCTCCAAATCTCTTGGAGATGCCATGCTATCCTTGCTCAGTGTTAGGCCACGCTGGGAAGAGAGGATAATCTTTGCATTAATGGGTTGCTTTTTAACTCCCTCCACAGCCCCCTAGCCTGTCCTTGCAGCTGAAGGCAAGGTATGGAAGGCAGAGATGCAGTCTACATTGAAAGAGGTCCCATTCCAAGAATGCAGTGATGATAATCGTTAGAGTCATACCATAAGGTTAAGACATAGCATGTGCCATAAACTCTAAAGGGTAAATACAACACAACAGAAAATGAAGTATTATTTACATTTTCACTGCCTGGAAAATGGATAACACGTTTGTGTCGTGCATCATCGATGAAGCATGGTAGCAACCTTTGAATGTCATTGGAAGCCAGTGTTCACAGGTGGCACAATGAGTGATCAGCATAATGAATAGTGACAGGATTAAAGATGCATCTTAGGGAACCACAGGAAGAAGAAGACCTATATCAAGATAAATAGGTTCTAAAGAACTATGGCATTGTGAGTAGGAACAATGTTGCCATCTTTCCTGCCATGAGGAACTATAAAGCTACCCAGGAGTAACACACTGGGGACATGTAGGAATAAAATAGTGTAGGGGATCTAGGATCCAAACCAAGAGAGATGGTACCTGGACACTATGAATAATTTCATGTGCACAGATTAGACAATAAACATATAAATAAGTAATTTTCCTCTACCTACCATTCTAAATTTTCATCAATAAATGACTATACTTCACATGGAACCAGGAATTTTGTAATCCGTTTTTAAGCCAAATTACATTTATAGGCAGGGGATTCTCAAAAAAAAAAAAAAAAAATTGCTTAGTGCCCTGCACATAGTACTTCTGTGTGGAAACTGAGCTTCATCTAACCTCACTAAAGAATTTTGAAGAGAATGACTAACCAGATGAACTAGTTACACTGTTAGGAGCAAACATAGAAGATTTTGATAAGAAATTATGAAGATCAGAATATCAGAACAAGCCTGACAAAGAATTAGGAAAGACTCCAGGCACCCAGGTGGCTCAGTCGGTTGTGTCCAGACTCTTGGTTTAGGTTCAGGTGGTGATTTCCGGGTTATGAGATCGAGCTCCGCGTTGGGCTCCATGTTCAGCGGGGATCCTGTTTTCTGGATTCTCTCTCTCTCCCTTTCCTTTTGCCCCTCCCCCTCTCAAATAAAGAAATACAAGTCTTAAAAAAAAAGGAATTAGGAAAGACTGGAGTGTAAGACTTCACTCCATGTAAGCACTGATGCAAAATAAATCCTGTCTAGTAAAACTAGGACAGTGTATGCAACTGTAGCTTTAATTTTATGTAAATAGAGCAGAAAATCCTCTACAGTTCTGTGGCCATTTGTTGGCTACCTGCATGTATTCCTACTTGTATTATATTTGCTTTTCACATTAATAAAACCAGCTACTTCTATATTTCTTAATTAGCATGTTCATTTTTGTCTTGATTTCTCCCTTTCCCAATACTTTTAACTATTTTCATATCTGGGCACAAATAGAAAATTGTGATATTTCTATGACATCCAATGATAAACTGAAGGTATCCGGGAATACCTATTTAGGGCGTGATTAAAAAATTCTTACATTAAAAAATCACAAAGTTATGATAAGAATAATAAAATACAAGAATCAGGAAAGGTCTTGTATATTGAACATATATGAAATTCCCAAATAAAATATTCTCAAATTTTTAAATGAGAAACTTCAGCTTTCTCACTTATGTAGCTTTTATATAACTTTTATATAGAATTTTGTTCTTGAAATGCTCAATATAATTCCCGATCATGAATCTTTAATGATCTTTTCAAAAGCTTGATGGCCACTATCAATGAGAAGTTTTTCTTGTACAGTTTGAAAGGTTTTTTGACCATTCACAGTTTATAACACTTGAAATTATGGTTGACTTTGAACAATACAGGGGTAAGAGGATGACTTCCTACACAGTAGAAAATCCACATATAACTTCTGACTCCCCCAAAACATAACTACAAATAGCCTAGTGGTGACCAGAAGCCTTACCAATAACATAGCCAATTAATAAATATTTTGGATGTTATATGCATTATTTGCTGTATTTTTATAATAAAGTAAGCTAGAGAAAAGAAAATGTTAAGAAAAGCATAAGGAAGAGATAATACATTTGCAGTACTGTATGGTTAAAAAAAATCACATGTAAGTGGATTTATGTACTTCCAACCCATGCTGCTCAAGGAAAGGTCAACTATGTATATTTTTCTTAATATTTTAAATTTACAAATTTACAAATACTGCATCATTCTGACATGTCCTTTTTTTTCTTTTGACATTTCGCTTTTCACACAATGTGCTTACTAATTCTATTTTTCAGTAGTGGTGGCCTAAGATTTGGACTAATCACTAAGAAGCAACCGAGGGAACTGGATTTAAAACATTAGAAATTGTCTTAAACCCATTGATAAGCCAACAAAATAGCATGAGGATTGCCAGAGTTAACTCTGATTGCGAAACTGAACACAGGAACGAAAAGGAAAGTATCAGTAACAAAATTAAATCTGCTGTAGGGCCATTTACTGATATCAGAAAACTTGTGTTTATCCTTTTAATTTCATGGGTCCAGGGACTTGTAAAGGACTCTACCCTCAGGCTCAGAGTGAACCAAAAGTAAACCCGGCCTTTTCTGACCCTAACCCCAGAAAATTGTAGGGAAGATTACCATAGTGTTGAATGAAACAGAAGAAATTAAAAAATGAATAGAAACATAAAAACTTAACCCTGAGAATTAGTGGCAACCATCCAGTCATGGTGAGGATTCCCAGTCCAAGTTTTCAAGACCTGGGTGGGTCAGGAAAGCTCATGTTCTAAATGTGGTTTAAGGTAGCACCCAGATGATCCTGCCAAATAAATTTGGTATACAGTAAACTAAACTATCTCTGGAAAGAGTAGCTTTACCCTATGCCTTAGGGAATCCCAACAAGTAATTCTGCAAAGGTAACCAGGCACACAAGGAAATAAGCCCCAGTGAGTGAGAACCTGCAGAAATAAGGGAAAGAATGAGACGGTGAGTCGGAGGGGAAGAAACAGATCAGGATTGAGAATTCAGTTTAGTAAATTACTTGGCAGTGGCAACTATCCCATAGTATGCAGTGGAAGCGAACAGATCAGAAGCCCACTGAGTTTTTGAGGGAACTGTATAGTCAAAGAAATTGAGATCCTGGACTTATAAAACCTTCGGCTGGTCAAGTTTTGGGTGCCTCAAATTTCATGGCAGTAAGTGGGCTGCACAGCTGTATACTCCAAGGAGAACAGAGTCCATCTGGTCCACTCATGGTCATTCTGAAGTGGCCTTGGAGGAAAATGAACAAAAACAAACCTCCCAAGGGCACATCTGCAATACTAGTGACAAAGGGTGTTGGCTATAATGTGACTTCCTGAGAATATAGGAATCCGGGGGGAAAGCAGAACACATGGGATTCCTAAACAGTTCCTGATATTCCATACATAGATATGTTTCGGCCAGCAGAGTTGCAAGTGCTGTGAAAGGTAATTTCATACAATGGCTCTCATTCCAGCGTCACTTTACTTATTTCTAGATTCCTCTCCATTTTTGCACTAAGAAGAGCTAAAACTTACTGAGCCCTTCCTATGTGGTTGGCACTATTCTAAACACTTTATGTTTATTAACTTAATTCTCATAGCAATCCTATGTATTCCCACTTTACAGATGGAAAGGCACTTTATAGATAGATAACTAAGGTACCTAGACAAGGAATTTTTCTAAAGTCACGCAGTCATTAAATGGCAGGGGTCTGACTTGGTTCAGGCAGTCTGTCTCCAAAATCCATGCTCTTAACGACTTAGCTATACCACTTCTCAGGATGGAGTCAATTACCTCTCACTTTCTCAAGGGCTTTGGAGATACTTCCTTCTTTCTCCTGCATCATATCCATCATCATACATGATATAATTTTCCCCATATTTTAAAATAAAATCTCCCTTGAGCATACAGTATGTTCCAGCAAACATTTCTCTGCCCGAACTTTTTGGTAAGACTTTTCAGAAAAGTTGTCCGTATTCATCTGTATGGGCTCTCTTCAATCTCTCTCATCCCAGTCTCTGTTTTAGCCCCTCCACCTAACCTTTTCATTTCAACCACTCCACTGAAAGAGCTTTGGTCAAGGCCACCAATGACCTCCATATTGTAAACCCTAATGTTGAATGTAAGTCTTCATCCTGTTTTTTTCATTTGGGTTCATTGAAACATGTTCTCTTATTGATGACTGCCAAATATAGATTTCAAGCCTAGACCCCTCTACAGAGCTCCCAATTTGTATTTTTGACTACTTTTACAACATCTTCACTTTGATGTCTAAAAGGCATCTCGAACTTACCATGTGTAAAAACAAACTATTGATCTTTCTGTTACAAAAGTCTTCCCCAAGGGAAGTAAGGTTAGGAAAGAGAGACCATTTCCTTTCTGTTGCTTAAGCTAAAAACCTCGGTGTCATCCTCAATTACTCTTCCCTTTTTAACTGCACACCTAATCCTTTAACAAATCCTGTTAGTCCCAACTTCAAAATATAACATTATACATCCCATCACTCACCTCTGAGTCCTTACCTCCCCCACCCTAGAAACTGTTAGGATGCTTGGATCAGAGACTTTGAGCAACACAGGTCTTCTTTGTTGTTCATAGGAATCTTCTCTCTTCCTGATTCTGCTTCTACCTACCTCACCACAGCTTAATTAGTCCATGTTGAGAGTACAGGATTTCAGAGAAGAATGGCAAGAAAGAGAGTGTCTTTAACTGGTTCTGCTTCCACAGGTCATGATGTTCCCATGTAGCAAGGAAGACCAAAATTGGGCTACCTGCTTGGAATCAAGAGAGAGAAAACTATAGGGAAAAAACATTTTAGTAAACTGCCCTGAAAAAGTGAAAGAATAGTTACTCTTTTTAAAGAATATATGGGGAACTTGAGAGGGAGAGAAGTAGACACAATGGGAATTAAGGAAAAGAACACCACCATTTCTCAACACGGAGGCACATGGAGTAGAAAATGAACCAGCCACCACTGGGGTAGTTTGCAAAGGAAGCTTTGACTTAACGGAAGAGGCTGTTTTTAATTTAGGCAAAGGGGTGGAGGGAACATTCAAGTTGTTTGAATAGAAAACAAGGCATTTCCACTCCACTTTGGCATTAACCAAATTAAAAAAAAAAAGCTAGGGTGTGGTAAGACAAAAACTATTAATATTTAAGTGTTCCATGAAATCTGATAGTGATAGTAGGTTAAATATAATAAAAGGCAAATTTCTGTGGTAAGCAATTGTAATTTCCTGCAACAAACCAGCATCAGTCTCAAAAGTAAAGGCAACACAACCTTTGCAATCAAAGCATAATCTCAAAGGAGAGCTTACCTTGGGAAAAATAAAATGATTCAAGTTCATGACAACAGGACACAAAGTAGCTATAAATCCTAAAAGAAAATGCCATCACCCACAATATGCTTACTGTTTATACCATTTTCTTCAAGGTAACTGTTAAATATTTTAGCTTTACCTTTATCTAAATAATAAGATACACAGGCTAACTCAATGTATTGTATTGCTCAAGTTCAATATTTCCCAATGTCTAAAATTCTTGCTATTATAAACCTGTGTTCATGGATTCTAACTTTAAATTTAATCAAGGCAGAATATATATTTGGAACTTAATGATTTTTACTTCTACAGTAAACACAAGTCTTCTCCCTGAGACCTTCCTACTTTGAACCCGCTGCATTGTTTGCAGGCTCCATTCCTGCTTGGCAAATCTCTTATTTCTTCTACCATAATTCACATCCTATCTTGAATGCCCCCCTGCCCACCACTCACCCATGTAGCAAAGATAGCTCAGGCACGCTGTGTTTTCTGTACAGGTGATTACTATAACTATACTATTACTATACTATAACTTGTAATTCTACACTTTCTCTCAGTAAGTGTTAATTTTGGTTTCTCTGTGATAGAATATAAGCAAATTGAAGGCAGCCACTGTATGGTAGTGACCTTGACAAGCTCATACCTAGCACATGGTGACCTGCTCATAGTAGGCTCTCAGGTATTTTTCTGAATGACTGAACTGGTGTTATCCTTGGTACCACCCTAGGAAGCACCAGACTGTCACAGCCTGGGCAGAGGAGGCTTTCTCCTTTAACAAATGAATTAGTTGTTGCATATGTGGCTATACACAGAACTTTCAGGAGAGTTAAAAGAATTTCCAAATATTAGAAACTATTAGGAAATTCTTGTTAATCTGATTAGTTGTGACAACTGTAGCTAGGTTGAAAATATGTCCTTATAATTAGAAATATATATTGAATTATTTATAGCAAAATACCATGATGTATATGGAATTTAAATTACTTCAACAGCAAAACAGATGAAGCAATATGAAAAAGTAATTATTGTTAAATTTAGTTATGTGTATATTCTAGTCTATTCCAACACTTAAATATAACTGGTAAGATGATAAGAATATATAATAATCTAGAAATTAATATGATTGCCCTTAGGTAAATCAGTAATAAGGGACACAACTCTACTATGAGACTATGACATGCTTGACAAAGTACAATATTGTATAATTTCAAAGTAAATGAAAATGTTTCACCCCAGGAGAAGCAAAGGACAGCATTCTAAAATACTTATGGGAGGCAGGAGAAAAATCTATAATTTAGAAATAAATTATTTATATCCAAGAAAATAAATTTCAAATACTACATGAGACAAAAATGTGATAAATTATTTATTTCTATTTAGGGAAAATAAATTTTTCTTTACATATCCTCTTGAACTTGTCTTGCTATACATGTAAAACCAATGCATTCACTGACATAAATAAATATAAATAAATTAATCTCAGTATTACAAAAGAATAAGATTTACAATTTGGCTATGAACATCTCACTTCAGAAATATAGACTCTTTTCTTATGTTAATATAATATTGCTGGATACTTTTAGAGATATTAAATTAATGGAGACACCTTTCACCCTTTCATAGGGTTTCTTCTCCAAGAGAAAAAAAATTGTCCTCAAACAAAATTATAGCCAATCCATCTTACTTACAAGTGAGAGGCTAAGTCCTGACTGGATACCTGTACTTGTGGGACAAAGAAAGAGTTATTTTTTCATTCTGTATTCCTCCTTTGTCACCAACGAACCAAAGAAAATCAACATTCTCACGTCATAAGCATGTTTTTCCTTTAAAATATTTGCTAACCCATTCAGACTCATTTTAATGGAATGAGAAAAGAAGAAAATGCCTTACAATCAAGAGTTATTTTATAATACAGTTCATCTCTCTTCAGCAGGTTTGCTCAGAAAAGGCTAGGTTTTTTGTTTCTTTCCAATATCCAATTACTGTTTTTAGTTTTTAATTTTATTTGTAAACAAAAATAACACTACATGTCTAGTGAAAAAAAAATGATGCATTTCCTTTTCTTCATGCTCACGTTCTAAGTACAAACAAACCTCTACAGTTTCCTAAACTTTGAGGAAAGTAATCACTCTAAATCTTGCAAGTTGTTCTATTTTCAAGAGGTTTGGGAGTGTCCCAGGACAGAGTCGCTTCTCCTTGCTTCGTTGGTTTTCCTATGCACCTTAAGGACAATGATAACATGTGAAACGAAGAGCACTATTACATTTATTTTGTCCGCTCCTCCAGAAAGGTCTAAGAAACTAGAAATATTCTGCATACTGGTGTGCATTTTCTTCTTAATTCTTCTTCGACTAAATCAGCTAGCCAATGGTTACTAGCATCATCAACAAGACTGTCAGTATTATACATGTGTGTCCTGAAAGTTAAAAAAGAGAGTTAACATCAAAATAATTTTATTGACTGAAGATACACATTAACTTTTGGTTACGATGTGATAGACAATGAAAATTAATCCATAATAGGGCATGCAAAACACATGCAAAGTTAGTAAGTTATCCAACCTCAGCCAGTTTAGCTATAGCAACACCAACTAAAATAGGTCACATGAGTTTTTTAGTTTCTTGAAATTAAGTAGCCAAGTTAGAATCGCTTAAGATTCTTCCAGATTAAGAGTCAATGAAAACCCGACACGTGCATTAGAGAAAAGTTTCACCAAAAGACACCTCGAAGAAGACACCTAGAACATTTCATAGACATAACAGTACAAGTCAATCATCTCATGATGCAAACACTCATAAAGAAGGCATTCCTATTTGTAAGCCCTAAAGTATCCACCTCTCGGTTTCCCCCCCAAATATCTGTGGCATCGCTAGCATCCAATCATTCAGTAAACTGAGCGTGAAATACAAGATGAGATGGTGAGTGGAGAATGGATGACATCATGCTAATGACAGATCTAAAATGTTAGTCAGTCGCTCAACGAAGAAAAACCAGGCTGACAAGGTAATAGAGGTTTGAGCCCCTATTATCCTTGAAGAGTCATGGATAAAACCTGCCCTGGCTGTACTGATGGACATTTTGCAAGACAGAGAAGTATGACTTCATAAAACCATATACCTTTTATGATTTACCAGGTCTTAACTTCTGAGGCATCACCAGTCACACTTAAATTATGAAACATAACTTTGCATGGTTTGCTGTTTTTCATGAGTGTTGTAAGAGCTGAACAGTAGAAAAGGAAAACACTAGTTGAATTATATAATTTCCATTTCAGCTGAAAAGCAGTATCAGCATTTCCTTACAATCACATCCCTTTTAATTAAAGTTATGGGAACCCTCCATTTCTAAAAGAGGTAAGGAAATCCTTGGTTTTTTCCACAGTAGTTTTGCTCAAGCATCTGTACCAACTTAACCCACTTTATAGGACTTCAAATTCTGTTCATTTTTGGTGGACTCTAAACCACATTCTTAAAAAGTCCCTGAAAAACCTGAAGTTCTAGTTTACTACAACTGCTATTAAGCTTCTAGAACACTCGACTGGCAGTAAACAAGTATCGACTTAAAAGCCCACAAAGCCCAGGACCCAGTGCTCACATTATTTTAGTAAAAGACTGAACCATTTAGTGATTTAATGAACATTTACACATTTTAGCTTATAATAGGCTTCAATAATATTGTTAATTTAAGGAGAAATAAGAGTTACAGAGGATAAAAAGTAGATACCTCACATCACCCCCAAAATTAAAACAGGCCATTTTAGTGATAGCATTAGAGTTGCTTTTAATTAATGGGGGAAAAAATAGGCATTAGGACAGTTTAGAAATAATTCCAGTTTATATAAACTCCATGGTAAATTTTCTGAACAGTAAAATCTATAAAACAGAGGAGGGTCAATTAAATAATCCTATGTCTACAGCGTAGGTCAGAGCCCACTATGACATTATACTTAACACATGCACATTCAATGTAGCCCAGATGTTTCAAGTAATACTGATTTCTTTTCTATGTGCTGCTGTTCAACCATCTGAGGGCTTACCATGTGCCATGTTCTACCTTCTTTACAGGGGGCAACTCATTTGATCTTACTCTAATCCTGTGAGGCAGGTGTTAATACGTCCCCCCAATTTACAAATAAGAAAAGAACCACAGTTGCCCATTGTCACATGGTGAGTAAACTTCAACCCCTGGGAGGATTCAAATCAGGCGGTCAGGCTCCTGGACCCACCCTCTGAACCAAGGGGCTGTTTTTAGCTGTTTTGGCATGTTTTCATAAATATAACTCAGAAAAAAGCCTGATCACAGGCAACCTCCTGAATCTGATAGAGGCTGATTTTTCCCTAGGTTTTTGCTTCTGTGTAACACACAGATACCATCAGCAATTATACTGAGTAGAGAAAAAAGGTGAGTTGACTGATAGATTGCGAAGTTAGAATGGGGCTTTCAAATAACTTTCCTTTGGAATGTTAATGTCCTTGAGTCTACTGAAAAATTGAAGAAAGAGAAAAAGACACAACGTCTGTTCACTCAAAGCTGTAATGACCGAGAAAAGGAATAGAGAGAGAGCATGTTAAAAAAAAAAATACAATTAAGCAAAGAGGTTACCTTCCGATATAGTGTCAAGTTTTACTAGAAAAGAAGCTAAGAACAGTTGTTGTTGTTGCTTTTTTAATCATCAGAATTTCTGCTCACCCTGATTTTCCACAGTGCCAGGAAATTTTGACTAGAATTAGGGTACCAATTACAGAACCAGCAACAAGTCCTTGAGGAGGAAAGAATGTGGTAACACAGTTAATAGAAACACGAGCAAGTACATACATAATGCAGTCTCACAATGACAAACACACCAGTTATGAGCCAAGTTAAAGAAAAACAGGAGACACAAGTTACATTTTGTGTGTGGCTTTCTTATGTCCCAAGTTTGACAGCAAAAACTGCATGCTACTTATCCTGCTTTCATTCAAAGAAAAAGGAAATAAAATATTTAAAGTATCACCATGCTTAAATAGGATGTGTCTAACCTACTGGAGAGGTTTCCAAAGTGTTTCAACCCCACCATGCTCAATTGTAAATGCTTTGATCATTGGTTGGTCAAACGTGATGACTGTGCTACGTAATTTTAGCACTAGACGGTGTCTTGGAGTTCAGTCACATTGTGTAGATGAGTAAACTGAGTCTCAGAGAGGTAAGGGTTATCTATGTGGTTAATGGGAAGGCCATTTACTTTGTTCCTAGTAAACGTAAGAGCTGTAGGCATTTCCCCATCACAGGAAAGGTAACATCACCTATGCATGGAGGCTAAAACATATTTATGTCGCTTACAGAATATGCTATTCAGTATTTAGCCTGTTGTAGATACAACTTCATTTAGGAAAGCTAATACCTCCTTTTGAGATTAAATGCACTATTTTGAGTTTCATGACAAAAATAATTGGTCAAATAAGTTCGTCAACAGTAATTTTTATAGTTTGATTTTTACACACAATCTTTCTTCTCCAAACCACCTGTGTGCCCTTTCTCCATACCATTCTTGGTCTCCCTTTTCCTCCCTACTCCACCCTGCAATGTCCTTGAGCTCTATTCTTTTGATCTGTATCACAAAGGAAATCAGAGAGGACACTAGGAAAGCAACTGAAATTAATGTGACCAAATCACAAATTGGTTCCAAATCAGCAAAACGCTCAAGTCACACAATTGCATTGTTGTATGGATACGTGATTCAACAATACACCTATTTCTACCACAGGTAAGTTTTTACAGTATTTTACCCAATCAATTTCTTTAATGGATCCCCTAGCACCATATTTTGAAAGACTTCATTCATAAAATAAATCATGGCTCCTCAAAAATTTGGGGTTTTTTTTCCCTTTAGCACTTCCATTAACTCCACTATTTTCAATGGTTATAAAACCATCCCATTTTCAAGTTGAATGATAAATGAAGATAGAAAATTTTAAAGTGATCCAGAGTATACAGATGGTAGAACCAAAATTGTATTCTTAGAACACCAACCAGCACATACATGTAATTCTAGAAAAATGTGTGCAGAGACTGATGTTTTCACAGGAAACTAGATCAAAATACAGAAATATGAAAAACTGGGTTCTACATAAATGGTTCCTCAGTAAACTAATAGGAGTATTACTTCCCAAATTATAAATAAAGACTTTAAAGTATAGAGGCAATAGTTATGATCTCAAAATTCTCTTGGTACCTATGGAAAACGAACCCAAGTGTATATTAGTGTCAATTTAAGACTTATAACTCAGAATAAATGACACAATGAAATTATGACTATGATACCAATGTTCTTAATTGTTAACTAAAGAGCTTTTAGGTAGGAAAAGTATGTAATTTTAGAAAATGGGTTTCTCTAAATAAAAGGGTTATTTTAGCAATATTTCTCATTATATTTACAGTATTTAAGACACCATAAAGCAGTTTGTCACCTTGTGTCTCATTACTCCAATAACTAGCACAGTACCTGGCAAATAGTAGTAAGTGTTTGGAAAATATTTATTAAATTGCATCAAATGATCTTCTTTTTGCAGATGAAAAAACTGAGATCAAAAAAGGATACGTCGAATAGTTTATCAACAGACAAAAACTGATTTCTAATCCCAGGTTCTGGTGAGAATTTTAATTCATAGTATGCTCAAGAAAAATACCTGAGGTCATTCAAATATGATTTGATGGGTATTACATTAATATATATATTACATCATGTAATATATAAATATGTATATTACATTAATATATACAGTATCATCTCCATTCCTGAAGAAACTGAGTCAGAATTCCACATATAAGATCTGGTATTAATTTAAGGATTCTATTTTTGAAGAAATGTGGGTTTGTCCAGTCATTTCAAAAGGTCTCACTTAGGGGAGACAAGATGGCAGGGAACTAGGAGGAGGCTCTGGTTCAACCTGTCCCCTAAAGTGAGCTGATTACCTACCAAGGAACTCCGGTCACTCACGAAATCAGTCTGAGATCAGAATTCTACACGTCAGAATCTCTACGGGGGCAGAAGACGCCAGTGGGCAGGTAAAGCGGAGCGGGAACGCCGGACTGGTATCGGAAGATAAACAAAAGGGGGAGGGAGCCACCAGAGGAGACGCATTGGGAAGTAATACCCCAATACGAGAGTCCCCTAAGACTGGGGACCAGCATTAACTTGAAGATCGATAAAAAGGACTCAAAAAGAGAAAAGATCGCAGGGTGAAATTGTGGGAATTGGGACTGTTAGGGACAGGGGCTTAAGTCCCCCATGGAGGGCAGACACGGCTGGCGCTGAGCCAGAGAGAGTGCAGCGGAGAAACCAGGTCCTGGTCGCTGAGCTGTGAGGAGACCTCCTAAGGGCGCTTGGCGTGTGGCAGGGGCTGGGAGCAGAAACAGCCTTTTGCAGTCCCCACGCGTGTGCCGGGCCGCGCTAGCAGAGCCTGAGACTCGCTCCACCTCCTCCCTGAGAGAGGCGGGGGCGCCAGGCGGGCTTTCTAGGACCCAGAAAGTCTGATCGCTCCCAGCTCCGGCCAGCGGGAAAATCTCTGGGTGCCTTCCCTTCCTGGAACCTCTCTGGGGGTCTGGAGCTGCCCAGACAGCTGCCCCTTGTGGTTTTGAGTACAAGCAGGACACACAGGTGTCCCCAGAGATCGCGGCCGGGAACCTGCTCTGCAGCACCCAGAGGGGAACGGACTGGGGCTTCTCTCTGGGAGGGAGGTCTGGGTGCAGTTTGCTTTCATCTAAACCTCCAAGAACCATCTGGAGCTGCCAAGGGGGGAGAAAACAAACAAACAGACAAAAAAACCTCCAGAGAACAAAAGCCTAAAGGCCCGGTTTCCTCAGAGCCCACCCCCTGGAGGGGGGCGGGAGGACTTAACTCAGGAAACACCACCTGAAAACCCACGCGGCAGGCCCCTCCCCCAGAAAGCCACCCCCCCC